>WURT03098485.1:0-12479 GCA_009936505.3 Holothuria glaberrima
CCCCGTGTCGTATATATTTGCATTATTCAAAGGTGAGGGTTCTATACAATTACAAATACAATTGCACTCGCAATACCAGAGTATGTACGTCAAAAGAGGAGTACATATTCGACACCTGCTATGAAGGTAACATCTAAGCCACCTTAATTTACAAAAATTTCTCAGAAATGCACAATTTACACCGACCTTCTGGCCAAATGTATCTAGGGTGGGCTTAAAGTACCATCTTCTATGGCGCACCCAATCGCCAACCTCTGGCGGCGTCACTGGACCTACTGATAGAGGGGTCTTTGGATCCAGAAGCAGGGAGCCTCCGGGCTCATCGTTACGCTGCTGTCTCTAGTTCACTTTTATTCTTGCACAAAGAAGCTGACATACTGGCAACTCCTCAGGTTTGAAGCCTTGACAAGGTAAGGGGCATAACATATGGCATGATCTTCCCGAGCAAGTATTTCCCGGGGTGTAAAGCGGAGTTATCTAGTTTTCTAGAGGCCGAGGAGCCCCTTGGCTACCGTGGCTTGGAACTCCCCACTAAATTTATTTTGTGCTTCTGTCTGTCTGAGTTTTCAATCGCGATTATGGAGGCAATTGCACCCGTCAGGAATATGGATTCCGTCAATTTCGCTCGCTTTCAACTAACAATTGAAAATGCATTTACTTAAACTGCGATTATTTTTTGTTATTTTATTTTTTATTTAAAGAGAGCTTTCTGACAACACTTTTTTTATTCCGGATTTTGGGCAATTCTACCCAGACGATCCCCACAGTTAACTTTCCCCTGGGTAAGTTTCCCGGCCTACTCAAACGGACCCCTTCCATAATACACGTTCAAATCTGCTGTTAATTTGGCTTATTTGGCAGGGAGCGTTGCCAACGGTTAAAACATTTCAAACTTTTAAGCTTTCTAGTAAAAATCAAAAGAGGAGGGGCACACCTCTCCTCTTGTACAAATATTCACAAAATAATAATAATTTCTTAGTTGCATATAATCAGTTGGAAGGTTTGTTAAAGGTAGAACCAGTTTGCATCCAAAATATTTCATACAAGCCCAATGAGGTAGGAGGGTAAACTTTCTTTCCAGGAATTACAATAACTAGGGAAAAGTGTAGAAAACGATGGAGAATATCGTAACGATTGGCATCTTCTTCAAAATAGGCATGAGCAACCCACTCCGATCTCCTTAGACCCCTCCTCGAGGGAGGCATTTTTTTTTTTTGTTGATGTTCTAATCAACTTAATTGCCAAATATAACACCATTTTGCATTTCAGACAGTGCAACCATTGCATAAACAATGTTGGAATGGGGCGCCACCCCTCCCCTTAACCAAGGATGTGACCTGCAGAACGGGGACAAAAGAAGGTCACGCCGGATGCGAATTCATTGAAGCAAAACTCTAGGAAACTCAACCCGGCAAAGTAGAAATAAGAAGGTCATTTCAACAGAACGACAAAGACATTGTGTTACGTAGTTATTAACATGTATCAGTCATTGTTTAACGACGCCACACATTTTTTGCTTCAATAACCTCCGAAGATTATTATGCAACTATCATGCAACTGTCCTTGGGTGTTCTTATCAGTCAACATTGCTCAACACGTATGAACCAGCCATGATTGTACTTCGTAATGGAAATGTGACAGTTGCACATATTCTGCGCAGCCTCAGTAGTGATGGATCACTTCATTTTTCAAGGGGGGTGCCAATTGATCGAATGCCCTTTGAATTGTGTCATTCATCTCTGCCAAGCTCTTTTATCCAAATAAAAAAATGATCATCTCTCCACAATATTACTAAATGGCGTAATATGAAATGTACGGTCTTCAATCTTTTGTCAAATTTGTCGAGATTTTTTTTGCAATTTGGAATTTTTCACCGGCGGATTATATAATAGTTGTGCAGCATTGCATCACAGACTGTCTTTTGTTTGGTAAGGGCAAGGTTGGTTGTGTGTGATTGTACAAGGTATTGTTACAGAAACATCGGGCAAGAAGAAATAGACCGGGAAAGTCTATTGCATGACATAGTCAATGGGGAGCGCTTATTTTAAAGGTAATGGAAAGAAGAAATATACGTACTAGCCAAGCAATATGAGGAGAGCAGCATACTAACCTACAGAGCCTTTCAGGTATAAAATACCACGGCAGGTTTCCTCAGTCGTTGCCTTCAAGAAGGAAGAGGAGTAAGTATATTTCCACATTATTTTTTCGGCGACCTTGAGTATGTTGTAAGTTATTTAATACCTTGAGTGAGACACAGGACTAGACATTTTTCATTGTTGTTCTATCGCACCACTTCTTCTCTTTTCTTACTACGTCCAGGACCGTCGCATATTGCTTCAAAGACTTGGGGAGGGGAACTAGTTAGACCAAGTTCGCTCCGAGATTTAACATTATCGTAGGTAATTTTCGGCCCATCTTTGTCACAGTAATCTATATTTCTCGAAGAAAAGGCTTCAAACGGAAAATTACAGTGGGGTGGGGACTATAAGCCCCAGCTTTCAGCTGCTACGGTCCCGCTAGGGAAAGGTCCCTCTGCATGGTTGTGACTCCTTGTAGAAGTAATTTAAGGTGTCGGCCTGTAGTGGAAATTGCGATGGGAGATGTATAGCTCCGCAGACCTTTTCCTCAGCAGTGACTCACCACAGAGAAGAATACTTTAGGCTAATACGGTATATATTCGAGTAAGATCCATTTTAAAGAGGCTTATTGAGTTGGTTCACAAAATTCATGATTTTTTCCACACCTGTTGATTTTTACTCACATCTTCATAGTTAGTAAACGGTCAAACTAAGAGATTCTACACATCTAAGGCACAACTGAAATGGAAATGATAGGTTAAATTATGATTGAAATCATGTATTAAAAATTTGTGACCAGCACTTTTTACCATTAGGCATTAATCATATGCAGCCCCTTTCCACAAAAATTATAAATTGTCACATTTTCGGCGACTGTAGGAAGTTATACATGAGGAATGAGGCTAATTAGAAACAATGTTATGCAACGATTTCCTTCAAACTCGTCACAAAACGATTGATATCAACTTAATGAGCCCCTTTCACTGCTTGAAAATCTTGTCATAGGTTGACGCAAGGAATTTACACAATGAAGGGGAGGTGCTTCGTCCTTAAATGACCAACGATACTGACATGAATTTGCCCTGAGACCAACTTTGTGTTTCGGCGGGAGAGGGTACTGCAGTTCCCACAACCTTCCTCATTCGCTTATTCTGTTACATGAGTGGAAACCCCAGAGCTAATTAGCTTATCACGTTAAGAGTTTGTAACTTAACATGTAAATGTTACAAGGGCATGGGAAGCCGGGGGGGAGGGGGGCGACACCCCCAGCGAAATTTGTGGGGGGCTGAAGTATGCTTTAGCCACCCACTTTCCAAGCACGAAAACCCGTTATTTGTCTCTTCTGTAAAAAAAAATTCAAAGGGCTAAGAAAAAAAAAACTTAAGTAATTTACCTTAGAATAATGTCCAAAATGATGCACCAGATTGCATCTAAGGACCCTCAAATATCGAAAAATTTCCAAAGGGCTAAAGAATGTCAAAAATGTGCAGTAGTTTACCTTTCAATTTGTCCAAAATAATGCACCAAATTGCATTTTAGTACCCACAAATTTCACAAAATTTTCCTAAGGACTAAAAAATGGTGAAATTTTGCAGTAATTTACTTAAAAAGTTTTCCAAAATGATGCACCAAATTGCATCTAAGGACCCTCAAATATCAAAATTTTCCTAAGGAGTAAGAAATTCAAAGTAAAAAATGGGATTGATTTACCTTCGAATTTTTTCCAAAATAATGCACCAAATTGCAACTTAAGACCCTAAAATATCAAAACAAAATTCCAAAGGACTAACCTATGTCAAAAATGTGCATTAATTTTTCTTAAAATTTTTCCAAAATGATGCACCAAATTGTATCTAAGGACCTTTAAATATCAAAAAATCTTCCAGAGGGGAGGTGGACACCCCCTCCCCTCAGACCCCTGCCCCAGGACGGCGATCTGCAACGAGGTTCAGTCCGCACAGTCTTGAACAGCTTCCTACGCCTATGAAATGTCATACCTGCCTTTTTGCATGCAAAACCTTAAGAGGTTAAAAAATAGTCGTTTAGTTTCCATCGAAATCCATCAAATAGTGACCTTTTTTCAAGACGAAATATTTTACTGCTTTTGCACTTATCACCCAGTTATTCAGATCTCTAAAGGCGATATCCTTTAAAAGTGAGTGTGTTAACTTTGAGTTAATACAACCTTGCGGAAATGCATTGATTCTCATCTCTTTTAATTCACATCTCTGAAGGCGATATCCATTGAAAGATGTGTGCTAATTGGGTGCACTTATATGGTATATAATAAATAAATATAAGCTAGGCTTCATATTCAAATTTGTGACATGGAAAGAGGGACTAATTGGATATGTGTCGGTTTAACTTGAGGACAGTTTTATCCTTTCGCATGCCCTGAAGGGTTTATTTTGGAAACATGTATTGACTGCGCAGTACATGTCCACATAGAACTCCAAACTAGAAACTAGGAGGTAAGAAATACATAGATAATTTATTAGAAGTAACAAAAGAAACGGTAACCAGCTGTGCAGCACGTACCGTCCACATCACGATTTTGGCACATCAAATGAGAAACCCTGGCTAGAAATGTGAAACTTCGAAGATGTTTATATTGAGAATGATAGAAGGTATTCAAATAATTCCAACGGGTTTTTCATCAGGAAATCATAAATTAATCTGTCATTGTTGTGTAAAACAATTTCTATTTGGTCACATGTCCACAGACCAAGTCAATAACCGAGACCCCAAAGAGTTATATAGGCCATTGCCCCTCCTAATCATGTGACAATGTTACAGTATGTATTGTCTCTTTCGATCATGCATATGCATGATCGAAAGAGGCAATTACATGTGACAATTATTTTTTGTCTTCAGAATCGCGATATTCTGAGAATATCCTTGGTGTCACAATTAACATTCAATGTTTTCTTACTTTACAGGAAAAACCTTGAACGATACGCTTGTTAGGGAAGTAGATTAAAGGTTTAGAGATTGTTAGAAAATAAAGATAAATGAACTACTATTAAAAGAAAGCCCAAATAGGCCTTAAAAACGTGGGATGGCAAATTCGTGAAGTTTTCAAACATCTAGTACTACTTTCGAAAGTTGACGATTTTATTGAAACTTTTACGGAGTTAATTTACTTTCACTTAACGGCGGTCGTTAATTTTTAAACGTTTCCTCTAACATAGGTAATAAGGTAGGTCAAAGGTCACGAGTTAATTTTACCCAAATTCCGACCAAAAGCTTTGAAACAAAGCATGTTAGTTGCACTTTCAGTATTACAGAGTACTTTTCCTTGAGATTGTGTTGAAAATGTTAAAATAACATAAAGCATCCCTAGACCGTTAAACAATGCGAAGCAAACTTAAGTAGTTATTTTAATTAAGCTCACACGTTATATTTTCATTGTAATGAATTATTCTTTCTAATTACAAAATTACCCCAGATGATGTTTAAAGTTCGTATGCATGCTTTTACCACCTAAAACTGTGGTTTCTTAAAAAAGAAAAGACAAAACCAAGGACCTATCCAGGAATGTTGTATAGAGGGGGGGGGGTCTAAGGGGAGGGGGTAGAAAATTTTTACTTGTTGGAAGAGGGCTAAGATGGAAAATGATGCTTTTTTTGACACATTTTGAAGTATTTTAATTTTTTGCCGTAACTTTTTTATGCATGACGGCCCATAGGGGGCGCCTGTTGCGCCCCGCGTGTGTAGTATCTGTTCCTTTCTGCCAGTAGAACGGGATCACGCCTGCATGGCAGACCCAAGATGGAGAAGGTCGGGAGGTTGGTCAATCAGGTTTGTTCTCTTTTCGCGGACGTAGTTCTTTGGGGGAGCAGAACTCCTTCGGGAGTTACGTTTGGTTTCACTCCTCGTCCCTTCGCCAGACAGTCGAGGGTACTTTGGAAAGTTGGAAAAAGTAAACTTGTTTTATGTTTTCAAATTGTAAAGTAATGCACCCAAAAGCAAATTGACTTGTAAAACTTTGGACTGCGTAACTGCTTCCTTTGACATACGTCAGACCGGGTTAGTTCCACACCCCGAGGGTTCCGTCGATGCAATGAGCTGAACGAAATACTTCATCTGCACTATATGGACTTGTCAGAATAAAAACAGTGAAGTTATGAACCCGGTGCACCTTTAAATTTGGACATGGTTTTACGTTGTAGGACCTTTACTGGTTATCATTTATTACTGACACAAGGAGATATTCCCGATCGCTGAAGCAGGGGTGACACCAGGCGGGGGCATTCCCCCGTCGAGAAAATATTCCCACTTTGCCAGGGATCCGTAATATGTACGATAAAATATTAACTTACAAATATTCACGATTTACTTGATTTTGTTCTATACTGTGACATATTATACAATTAAAAACTCCAAATTTTCCAATTTTTCTCATGAAAAACCCATATTTTCCAGTTTTCTTTATTAAAAGCCCCGAATCCAATTTTCTCCCGAAGAAAACCAAACTTTTCGAGCGTTGAAAATTTTGTTTCAGCATTATTTGAATAACTCGTAGCCCTTGTCAGGGCCAACTTATCTGCCGCCTGTCAATTACCCTGCGGAATGGAGTCTGTTTTCTCAGCATCTCAGTAAGGCTTCCCAAACTCCGAACAAGGAATATGGCTTATAGCCTACTAGGTATGCTTTAATGAACATATCAGGACCTGAATCAGTAAGCATCTCGTCGCTGAGAGCCGGTGTGAGTAACATTCATCAAGGCCGTTATAGCCAGGCATGTTTTTTAGAGTGGGTATATTCTGGGAGGAGGGCTACGGTAAAATGTGTCAATGCAGTAGTAAAAAGGGTTTCTTTATGCCCACAAGGGTTATATTTGAACCTGGGACTCTCAATCCTGGCTTGACCATTCAAAGATGAAGGTATTCTCGCCAAGTCATAAAGACTAAAACTCGTTATGGAGCATTCTGAAAAAGCATGCAACACGAAAAGCGTTTTTGGACAAATTTTGGAAGAAAAGGCACTACCTCTGTTTTATTTGCTTAAATCGTTACCCTGGTTAAAAGCTAAGACAGATAAGATAAGACTTTCAGTAAGAAGCATATTCTGGTGACTGACTTCGATTTAAAAAAAAAAAACTGTAAGATATTTTCTGTATAAGGAAGCGAAAATCTTATCCCAAGATACTTATATTTGAGATATAGTATAGAACGTTGTTTTACAGTTTTTTTCTCTACTGTGTATGAGATCTCTGTGATATACTGTGTATGAGATCTCTGTGATATCTTTTGGGGAAATTGATCAGGCACAACTTTTCTATTGTATGGGTTAATAGACCCTTTTCCAAATAGTTATTACAAAGGATTATGGGAAAGAGTTTTGATGTGCTTCGTTTGGCCACAGTAAATTGCCATTCACAGAAACCATAAACACCAAAACTCTATCTCACATTCCCTTGTAATTGCTGCTTGGAGAATGGTTTATCGAGTGTATAAGATTCTACACCTCAACTCAATTCTAAAAGCGTAATACTGGTGAAATTAATATTATTGACTCTCAGACTCTTATGTTGAATGAAATTGCCATTTCAATATCTTGAGGTTTAATGTACTTTGATATGCACGTTTCTGGGAAACAGATAAGCATCATGCATGCTAAATTTGCATTTTATCAGTCTTACGCAGCCATCTGAGGAAAATCCCATGAACGGTTGATAAGACTCCTTGGTTTATCCAGACTGGACTACTGTTGTATTGTTTGCTAATTATATCCCTTTTAATATGGCGAAGAATGCTAAATTTCACTGTAAAGCTGATCCGTAGCAAACGGAGATTCATCTGTTCATAGTGTTACGTATGACCACTAGCAGATTAAGGGCGGGGCAACAGGGGCACGTGCCCCGGGCCCCCCACATTTTGGGGCCCCCCACATTTAGAGTAATATATACCTTGGGTGTTTTGGTACTGTGTCAAGTCTTCCTGAGCTGTACTATAGGGCCCCCACACAATTACGTGCCCCGGGCCCCCCACACGCTTAGTCCGGCCCTGCGTATGACAGTCTGAAAGAACCGCCTCCCTACTGAATTCACGATACTAATGCGGCTTATATGCATACTACATACATGTGCGCCCCCAAGAGGTGGGAGAGGCATGGGGAAGAGGAAACGTTCCCCAAAAGTTTTTGTCCTCCAAATGAAAGTTTTTTAAATTGAAATGTATGTTCAGACCACGGACTTATATGCATGGACACAGGGTCACGTGATCAATACGGTCGCCACCGTTCAAACAACTAAAATTTGTCCAATTTGACGATGAATCGGAAACATTTCGGACAAAATGCAAACATCAATGGAAGAACAATGTCAAAATCCTTAGAATCATTCATTCCTTTTTGCTGAATATGACCCGACCTTTCATTCTTTCTAAAATATTACAAGTTTATCACAAAGTCTGTCAATACTTCACCACTTGAGCAAGTTTAAACTTTTACACGCAACAGCAAGCAGGCGACCATCTTGCTACGCCTTTTTTTCCACGGACGGTGGCGACAACTTACGGATATGATGCTAGCACCCGTGGCCGTACATTAGTGTTAGCCTAGCCTATATGCTATGTCCATGTATATAAGAAGTCCGTAGTTCAGACACACCGTTCTTTTATCGATTTGGAAACACGGACCCACTGGCTCTTATCAGCAGATCAGTTTATCTAGGGGCTGGAACTTAAAGGGAAAATGCAGTCCTCTCAATTTGAACGAGTGTGCCCCGGCATCCTAGTTCAGGAATGTTTCTTATAAAACATGTGACAATAGTTTTGTTACTCATTTGTTAAATTCATGCAGAACTCCTTGGCTTACCTTCAATATTCAATGTTTGTACACAGAAACCGATGGAAGTTACTTGTGAGCAAAATGAGAGGAGATTTGTAAGGTTAGGCAAACTTTTGAAAATAAACTTGGGGTGACTGCCTTCTCCCTTTAAGAAAATGGTTTTCTTTCGCGGGGAACTATTTTTGTGAGGCACCGTGCCTCACCTAGGATCACTGGGAAATTTGTTACAGGATTAATGTTCTAAATCTTTTTCAAGAGCCATGCGACTACTGCGGCCACGAGTCGTCCTCATTCAATACAATTCCGGCGGAAAGTTGTGACCCCAGTGCCCCCATTTTGAAAAGCCTGGCGCGGCCACTGGTTAATGGCCAAGCTTCCAAATATTTGTTCCATTATTTTATTTAAAGGGAAAGTGTGTTTTCGTAGGGCTTGGACTAAGGACGTTATTGTGGAGTGCAACAGCTAACCCACTAGACTGGTCTCAAAACTCATGCGTTTCTCTCACTCCAACATACATAGGCTACCCTATTGCTAGATAGGGCTTGCCTGCGACCCCTCTCGTGCGTTACTGTGTGCATTTGAGAGAACTACAAGAGAGACTTTGGGCAAGTCTACTTAAATCCACTGAAATTCTTTTGTACTGTTCCTTCACAAGTTTTTAAGGCTCTGCACACTTGGCGAGACGAGACGCGCTCATACGATTCGTTGTACATATGGAACAATTCTGTTATAGGTAAGACCCTCTCTCACACTAGTTACGATAATTGCGTGGAAAAAATCCAACGATCACCCATGGTTTGCCTCAAAGCGATCTGACCAATCATGAGAGAGAATCACCAATTTGTTACATCACATGATTTGGTACTGAAAAACTGAAGAAAGAGTCGCTTGTTGTTTTATAGGCATTTCAACATTTTTATCGCATTATATCGCTTTGCGTCGTCTTGCATCGCACGTCACGTATTGTGTTAAAACAACATAAGAATTAAACGTAGACGTCTTCTCCGGGCAGCATTTTACTGGTACTGGGCAGCGTTTTAATAGTACAGTTGTTAGAATATGGTGGTTTTGGAAAGCGCTACTGTAGCTATAGAAAAGTCAAAATAGTTATTAATCAGGGCAGAGATGGTTCTGCGATAGGTGTACCAGTAATTCGTTCCACAAGTAAAACAGAAAACAAAAAGATAAAATTGAAACCACAGATCGTAAAAGAAAAAAAAGGGCCTCTTCAAATGTTTGCATACATGAGCCAAAAGAGGAGTGTTGTGAGCAACTCAAGCTTTTGAAATGTACAATGCATACATTTTAAGCTTTCTTTGTAGTGTTTGTTTTTCTTGAGGACAAAAGCTTTCATGTTAGAAAGCAGCGAGGAGCGTTTTCATAAAACGTCATTGTTTACATGAGGGTACAAAGGAGGAAGACAAAAACATACAAGAACACACTCAAAATCAATATGTGATATTTTCAATACATTGTATAGAAACTGACATTCAAAAGTCACATTAACAAGGTTCAAATGGAAATGTTACTTTTTTCCGAAAGATATGTGGAACTTGTAAAGGTGAAGGTGGCCTTTAAGGGGAGGGGAGCATTCATGAAAAATACCATTCCATTCTGCATTCATCTCATCGCTCAAAAAAAAAATAAATAAAAATAAAAAAGTAAGACATGAATTAAAAAATATCCTAAATAAAAAACGCTGGCTCTAATCCCAATACACTAATGCCACTCAGCTGCACCCGTCACGTTATTTAACTGTTCAACTGCAAACACTACATTTTCCATGAGTCTAGCCGGGGAGTTTTTCTACCGATTCATATGGAGCGCTCAAGTATGTGTGGAAATAATGTCATGGATGAAGGGGCATGGAGGGTGGACCATAATGGCTTTCTGACAAAATGCGCGACCTAGCCACGAGAAAAGCCTGTAGTCGATTGGGAGAAATGTGCGTGTATGTGTACCAAGCGTGCTAAACATTTTCTGCTCTAGATATTTGAATATATTGAGTTAGTTAGATGAGGTTTTAAGGCTCAGTTTGTACAGAGAGCACAAAAGTTGTATTTTACTGTTGGTGGGAGCTCTGTGGTTTGGTTGAAGGATCTATCGCCCCTATAGTTTGCAATACTATTTCGACGTTGTAAATCAGTTAGACTGCAATTTTCTGAAACTTTGGTGACCTTTGTTACAAATGCGAAGGAAGCGTGGGGCGGGGGACTGGGGGCTTAAATTTCCCAGTCCAAAATATGGTGGGACGGAAGGATGTCTCCTCCCCCTTCCTGAATTTATGGAAGAAACCCCTTTATTTGTTTCCTCTGTATGTAAACGTCAAAAGTCTGTGGTATATTTTCTTAAATTTACCTATTTTACACCCAAATTGCATCTACGGACCCGCAATTATTCAGAAATTTGGACCTCTCCCCTTAGACCCCCTCCCCGACGAGAACAGTTTCGTACACCTCTGCTTGTTTACCTGCGGCATTTCCTACCTTTGCGTCTGGATTTTTTCTCCTAAAACTATTGTTTTTATTCCAAGTCGCGGAGCAACATTCTCCACAAAAGTGAATCTGAAATGGAAGGGGTGTCAGCGAGGGTAAAGTAGGTCCCCCGTTGCAGGTAGATGCTGTATCCATCCTGGCCCGTTAGAGAATTTCTCTGCCGAGTGCGTTCTCTGCGGACCACTATAAACCTGTGTAGGTGGTGTTGCTGTTTAAGTTGACTTGTGTAAGATCTACTCGAAGTTTGTACTGAAGTAGTGGGTTGTTGAAGTTGCCGTGGCAATCAAAGTAAGTCGGATACGGCTGATATATGTCTGACAAACGATCAGAGACCGGGATTCCAGTTGCGCAAAGCTGAATTCGAGGTACCTGAAGCCCTCTTTCCCCGCCCCCTACCAACGAAAAAAGGAGCACATCATATATATCTCCTGTAGAGAACTTATCCAACGTCATCCCTCTAAAAACAAAATACGTGTTTGATAAGCGTTTTGGAATTCCCAGGCAAAGGCTCGGCCACTTGAAACCAACCTTGAGATAGCCCGTGCAACGGGCGGGGTTTTTAGCCAGCTCATCGCTTCGACAAAAAATAAGCAAACACAAAAGCTCAAGAAAGCATCTACTCAACCTAATTTTGAAATTTCAAATGGCACCGGTATTTGACCTGTTCATGGAGTAAATTCAAAAGAATACGGTCATTTATGCTTATCCTTCTGTGGGACGATGCCATGCCATTGGTGAGAGTTGTTGCTCGTACTTCGAATAGGACAACAGCCTCTATGCAGATGTGACATGCAAATGCGTTTTGCGCAGCCTCATTGAAATTATCTCTTTTTATCTTATCTTACGTACTGTATTACTTCAAGCATGATATGCGAGGGTACTTAATTGTTCAAAAAGTGGCAAAGAGGTCTCTTTATGTTCTGCATTGACAGCGTCTGTAAGACAAACCAGTCATGGCTTTTGAGCTCTCTGATTAGAGTATGGATCCATCAGCTTAAATGAACTTATATCTGGGTTGACTGTATTCTGTCTGTCTGTCTGCCTGTCTGTCTGTCTGTCTGTCTGTCTGTCTGTCTGTCTGTCTGTCTGTCTGTCTGTCTGTCTGTCTGTCTGT
>WURT03098496.1:0-12479 GCA_009936505.3 Holothuria glaberrima
ATATACATATATATATATACATATATATATATACACTGCCTGCGGCCGTTGTCTTCCACACATACTGTATTGTGTAGGGAGTATAAGCTCAAACATACAAATTTTTAGATATCGCCTCGTTATACTAGCATGCTTGCCAACGAACGATGTTTTAAACAAAATTTAAACAAAACGCCAATTGTGATGATTAACCAAGATCCGGTGGTCAACATATCAACTGAGCTCTTTATAATGTGGATCATACGGGCATTAATGGACAAAGCCAATGGTAAAGCTGAACTGGAAATAAAACAACGCAGTCACCGACTGACCTCACTAAATTTGGTAATCAATTGGGTAACTGCCTCCCAGTTTTAGGTTGACGCTACCACTCATAACATGTTCAATTAATCAGCCTTTTGAAAAGTAAAAGTTGCACTTACTACTATGCGTAAACAGTAAAACCATTAATGCGTCATAGTCGGAGTTATACTGAACATGTTTATATTGTTTACTGCAACTGTTTTCCAGTGTTCTGTTTCACTTTTTCAGCTTTTAACTTTTTATTTTACAAACTGTGTTTCCTTTTTCAAGCCAGTCTTTTAACGCATTTAAGCATTTTTTATCATTGTGAAAGAGTTGTATAAAATTTTTTAACAACAGTAACCGTCCCTTTAATTTCATTGCAGTATTTTTTATTCGCCTGTTACAACTTTGATATCTGACTGATACCCTTGGGGGTTAAAGTTACGTCTAGGTCATTTCTAATACTGTTCGTCCAGATGTGGACCTAGTGTAACCTTTGATATAACCAATGTATGCCAATACACATTCAGCTAAAAAGATAGCTTGATACTAACATGACATTAAAAGTAGATTGCAAGTCAAATAAAATTATGTTCCTCATCAAAACCAGGCAGTCTTTACGTAAACAGCAAGACAGGTACACAAATTTTTCAGTACTTTTTGTCATGATTAATTAAATGAAGAAAGTTGTAGATATCAAGGTCTGTATTCACACCAACTTAAGATTTTTGTCACATATTAGTTTCATGAAGCGATTTAATCATATTCATGATTTTATTTATTTAGTATTTCACAATGACTTATGTTACATTAGGCAGGTATGGAATTAGACTGAATGGTTGACTATTTGGGAGCACATCTTGCTCTAGTTAAGAATCTGACCCCAAGTATCCTCACCTAACCAGACTTCCTCCCGATCGAACATTCTAACATAGGTAGAATGGATTTTTGACAACTGATCGATGATATCAGTTGTCAAGAATCAAGTAAAAAATGTTTACACGACTGTATGCCACAATCACTTTTTATTTGATGGTATTACAATATATGATGTTAGCGATGCGTTATTCTTTACGACTTAGAATTGTGCAGCATACATCAGGAAACAATACAAAACTTTACATTGACGCATGATTTCTTATAATGTATGTCAAGAGACAGCTCCTTCTGCACATCTATCTAAAACTTTTCATTTGGTGGATAAATCTTTTGAGACCCTCTAACATAAAAACGTAGCTCGTCTTGGTACATTCACTCAAAGTTTTAAAACTCTCTTCAATGTGTGATATTTCTCATTTGATAAATAAATCGTTAGAAGGAACTTTAAGAAGGATTTACCATTTAATCCATGTTTCAGACGTCATGTGAAGAAATGTGGCACGTCCTACTAATTGCTATTTATATTTCTGAGTAAGTCGTATCCAGAATAAAGTGTTCATCATTTGGTGGACTAATCTAATAATAAATATATTTCGTTGCGAGGTAACTGTTTTTACGAGCTGACTCTATCGCTTGAGCTGCACTAATAGTTTAATTAAGATGTGTTGGGTGTAAGCAGAAGATACTACTCATACAATTTTTAAGTTTCCCTCTTGTACCTAAAAATGCAGCTGCATCTATTTTATACTACATCTTTAGAGGATCGAATACATTGCGGACAGAGCATTTTGGAAGTTACCTACACTGTTCTTTTACCAGAGACAAACAAAATGGACTACGATATAAAACGGATGAAGAGAAGAACTAATGCAAAATGAATATTACACGCTCAGAAAGTAGTGAAGCGTTTATACAACTACTATCTATTCGGATAATTCTGGTGACTCAGGCACTGCCAATCCTCAACCGAATACTGAAACTGTAAGTGTTTGTTTACACGATGTTACACTTTAGACCCCTCGTGGTGTAAGTAATACGTGTAAACACTCCAAAAAGCCCTTTTCGTCACTAAGGTCTAGTCACTGTTTGAAAAACAAGACATTGTGGATTTCACTGTAAAGTTTACCTGTTCCAAACTTCTAAGAAGACAACTAAGCTTATGCCAAATCTCTTTAAAGGTTGGACGTTGTTCGCTTTCTTTGTTCTTTGACGATAGCATGACACTAAATCTGAAAGATGACAAACATATTACGACGAATGAGAATACGTACTTTGTCTATCCATCTGCAACACTATGCATCTAAAAATACATTTGTATGCGTCACAGTATGAAATACCTGTTTAGCAATATCCTTCAGTCCATAAAAATCGAGCAGTTCTGAAGACGTACTGCATAACCGCCCTCACAACGTCTGTCTGTGGCATGATAGGGACTTACAAGTAAAACATTTTAGGTTCAACGACGCATTACTTCCATTTCGATAATTGTCAAGTATATTTAGTATGATAATCGTGAAATGTGTGTGTGGTTGATGCAATGATAATTTGGTCATTGCACACTCTTAAAAATAGTTGGGCAAAATTCTCATCAACATTGGGCACGTATGTGAAAAAAAAAACTGAAATTGGGCAAAGTTTGCCTACAAATTGTTGATTAATGGGTTTATCAATGGTTACTTGCCACTTAATTGGGTAATCTGCCTCTCAGGTAACCCAATAAACCAGTTGAATTATTGAGAAAACATTACCCAGTGTCAATATTTTTACATACGTGCCCAGTGTTGGTGAGAGTTTTTACCCAACTTTTTAGAGTGGACACTCTCTTTCTAAGATTTTCTCATTTTGATTGTTCTAACGTCTTTCAAAGCACTAAAGTAACGGTCGAACTTAGCCTTTTATCCTACATTAAGTAGTAACATTGTGTAACTCTTAATATCGGACGGCCAGAATCAGATTCATCTTAGATTTGTATTATTGAAAGTTATTTGTGGATGCTCAATTAAAGAAAAGGTTAAAGCAAAAAATAAACTTTTAGATGTGAAAGAGGAACTACAGATCCGCAATTTAGTGAAACTTTCAATCGAATCGGACATGTAGTACCGAGATATCAGCCAATTAAGGTTACTACATTTATGACGCAACGTGAATTGGAGTCCAGCAGGGACTATATCACTGCCTCACATTGATGAGACATGATTTGTTTCCTTTGTTTGTGAGTCTCTTGTGTTGGCCTTGACGTTAATACGGACAAGAGCTCCAGATGGGGAATTTTAAGTTTGTATAATTTTCATGCCTCTGATGCATTCACTCATTAGATTCTAATGCAAATATCACCGAAATGCTTAGAATAAGTACCCGTCTAACATGTCAAAACTTGATTCGAGCCTAGACCCTTTTTTAAGAAAACTTTAAAATCTTGCGGTTTTATTGCAAACATTTGTAAGTACAATAGGATTTTATTGAAGGACCTGACCCTCTTGGGAGAAGAATCTAGTACTCTGTGGTGATTACTTTATAATGTCAGAATAACATAATGTATAGTGCCCGTTTAGGCTCTCCTACAAAATTCCAAATGTCCCTGACGAGGGGAGCATGGTCTCCGCTGCCCCCATCTGGCGTCATCCCTGTATGTACCGAAACTCTGTATCACACCGGATATAAGTTAAATTCATGGTAAACAAACAATACATTGTCATTACTTCTTACACTGCTAATACAATATATTCTGTTTTAGGTGTTGGATGCTCCCACAAAGCATTTTATTAAAGGAAGCTATTTTGCTCTCCTTCAACAAATGCAGCTATTGTGAATTTATTCCTCTTTCTATGTCTAAACAAAGAGTTTCAGTGTGGTTGACAACTTAAGGCACCACTAACGCTAACATAAAATATATTACCAAAAGAAAATAATTCCCATAAGAGAATTCCAAATGACCAGATATCAGTTTTTGGGTGGTACTGTCCCAAAAATATGCATTCAGGAGCCATCCACGGCAACGGAGGACTTTCCTGCACGACAATGTAGTCCGATGTAACATAATGGATTGTAAATATGTATCTTCTATCAAGCATTCAATCGTATTACTGCTTGTGTTCGTTCCAATAATAAACATTCAGTGATTCTAGAATTCATACACCATGCGTCTTATCAACAATAAACAGATAAATGAGAATTCCAAATTATTTACCCGATTTAACAAATATCTCATTCTCTCAAGGACAAGGACATTTTTATGGATATGAAAGAGAAGATTTCAATGCATGTGTGTCCCTAAATTTGGATAGATTGGAGGTGATTTAGACTGTTTCAATATTTGGTGTGAAAAAGACGTAATGTCCGTCAATTTGCGGATTAATATTTGTTGGTGTACACCCCCCCTTAAAAAAAAACTTCTTCCCTTGTAGCTAAAAATCTAAGCTGTCATCATGCTATGGTAAATTCGTGGTGCCATAATAGGCCAACTTATTGGTTTTTATGTGAAGGGTAGCTTATGTGGGTCGTGAACTTTGACTAAGCTGTAGGGGTATGTAACGGAAGTAAAATAGTGTGTCAGTCAATGGAACTGCTAGTGGGGGTGTACACCCTATACTACACTGCGTAAAACTGTAATTCATTATCAACGGTAACATTAGAAGTCACAGCAGTACTCAACAGGACATAGTCATTGTTTACCTTGCAACGTCATCATTTGAACGCTGCACCTGGTTGTTTGTAAAAGAACATGGAAGCAAACAGACTTAAATCTTGCTGAATCCTTTGAAGCCGGAATATAGAGAGAATAAATTTGGACATCGTGACTAAGAGAGCCTAAAGAGCAGGATCTGTTGTGACGGTGGTAGCTATGTTAACACTTGTACTAGTACCAGTTCTGCAACTGATCGGGAAACTTTGATTTTGTCTGTTTTCGTTGCAAGTGGGGCGTGAGCTAACAGTCTCTTATACTACGAGGATTTTTGACAAATATACCTGAACATGTTTGTGGACAACTCATTTTTTATCTCCCATTTGGTTCAGTTATTGATGATAAAAATGGACTGAGAGCAAATAACCACAGGGTAGGTAGATAACAATTACTGGGGCCATGCAAGTTACGTGACGCCCTCGAAACATCGTTTGAAATTACGAAAGCCGGCACTCTCGCCTAAAAACCTATTCCTATACTGATCGTCATTTCATGTTAGTATGCTTTCGATGTACAGTGAGTGAGACATCGTGCTACCTTCGATGTGGCTCTTTAACGTCATATTTGAAGTGCCCTCTCTTGAAAAACAAGAGAAAAGGCTCTTAGCATCATGTGTGTGAAAAAAATTATTGGAAAAATTCTTGAAAATTCTGGGAAATGCCGTTTCGACTAGCTTTTTCAGAAAATGCGTGGAAATATTAGTTTGTACAAGTTGTTTACTGCAAAACCCCTAGGTTGGCTTCTCCTTTAAATAAAACAGCAATCCATGATTCCAATAGTACTTACCCTGTATTTTAATTAACAGTGTGGTGGAGTTTGATTGCTCAGGGTATCTTCCAAAGCTGAAACAAGTGACATTATTATCTTCCACAACACCAGGAGTATCTGCCCTTGGCAACATTGTATCAAACAAATTACCGTTGAAAGCGTTTACAGATACAATGGTTTTTTCGTGTTCGGTGATATTTAGATCCCTGTCTTTTTTCCATGTGATATTTACAGATGGTATTCCGCCAAAGGCAACACATTCTATTGTGTATTCTTTTCCTATCTCAGCCACAAATGTTCCGGTGATGTTTCCGCCGTTAATAGCGATACATAATATCGGAAGCACCAGTTCAGAGGTAGCATGAAATTAGAAAAATTAAAGTTACTACACATAAGGTAAAGATATGATCAATTTTCCAATGAGACCATGATATTTTTGGAAATTTCAATGGGATTTAATCAATATTTAATTATATACCACTAGCTATAAATACTCCTAAAATGGGATGGACTTTTACGAATCATTTTATATGCAAAAGGTATCGATGAAAACATTTTACCTTCTTGCATTTATCAATTAGCACTATCTTACTATGAATCTTGAAACTTAATACTTCACTTTATTTCGAATTCCTCAAGTCTAGAATGATGTAAGACGTTATTTTTGTTACATACGTGTTTAGCAAAAGAAACAAAAACACACTACAAGTGATATTTGTTCGTTTGCAACTGTGTGTTTTTGCTCTACCAGTATCGTTGAATAAAACACAAGACAGTTTAGGCATAACTTTTAGAGGGGATCATTGAGTTGATATCGAATATTTTATGAAGAGTTTGAAAGAAATCATTTTATGTTTTTAATAAACCTCATTACATTACTTCCTGTAAGAAACTGTAGTTTTTGCCGACAGGGGTTGCTTAAAGTGCAAAAGTGCCTGGTCACGAATTTGTAATAAAGAAATGTTGTCATTAATTACCCTATCATTACCATTTCAGTAATTCAGTTGTGTGTCAGATGTGCAAAATCTCCTCTTATCATCTTCATGATCTGATTTAATCTCAATAGGTGTGAAAAAATCATGAATTTTGTGAACCAACTCAATAAGCTCGTTTTAGGTAAACGACCAGACTTTTTTCGGCCTAAATTGAAAAAGTCTTAAAACAGCTTAACCACTCACCATTTATTTTTACAACAACTGACTCTTACACATCAAGTTGCGAATTGCTTGACGAACAGTAGGCACATGAGATACTTACACTTGTCAATGAGGTAAACTGTGTTACCAGCGTCGTACTGTTATTAGCACTGTAATCCTCGTTTTTGTTCTCAACGGTTTTTGATGGATGTTGCGTGTCATTTTAGATCCAAGACAGATTCACAGCTGGATAAGTTGGTCCAGTTTTACAAGTGATGTCTAATATATCTCTTTCTAAAGTTGTTACAGGCGAATCTCCGTCAACTATCTTTGAATCATATACCATGCTCAAATCCGTCATAACTAAAAAGATAAGATCAGCTAAGGTGAGATCAGATCAGATCAGATGAAATGAGATGAGATGAGATGAGATGAGATGAGATGAGGTAAGATAATATCAGATCAGATACGATCACCTTCATTAAACCAAAACGTAACTGGATGCTTGCATAAAACAGGAAAACAACAATAAGCACTGTAAAATTAAAAAATACACACATACAAACATTGCTAAAAACAAATACATAAAAAATAAAAATATTTAAAAAATCAATAATATACAAATATATATATATATATTTATATTGCCAAGCCCCACGCCCAAGTGTATTATTAAATGTGGTAAGAATAGTTTCCTTAACGTTAAATTTGTTAAAAATGCGCATAAAATATAGACCTATTCTAAGGGTTTGGCGTTTTCTATAAAGCATCCAACTGTTCATGCCAGGAGAGTTGATTGTCTTTAATCACTCCGAGATACTTTTATCTATCTATCCTTTCAACTATACTTCCATTAATAGTGACTGTAATTGGAACGTACTTTGCCTTCCGATAATCAATAACCATTTCTTTGGTTTTCACAACATTATTTCCAAAACAGATATTGAAGAAGTAAACGAGATACACAAGTCAAGTAATATTTTAAACCTTCCATACGGGACAATTTTGAAAGAAAAAACTGCTAAACAAATAGTTACCAAAGTTTACTTTTCTGTTAATAAACTTGTTGTGAGTTTTATTAAGAAATAGGGTATTTCTCTTTCCTATAGACATTACAATCGTGGTAAAAATAAATCTTTGTGAGTGCACTGACTTTTTTCTCAGAAGTAAATATATTCTAAGAGGTTTCTTACCCATTTTGAGGTCTAATACGGTACCTATGTACAACCTTGTTTGCCATTTTGTTATCATCGCAGACATACATCGCTAGATCATGTACATTTTGTCAAGAAACGGTCTTGTAAATACAATACTGCAACATTTCTGCTTTTAGAAGGCTCCTCAAAAGTACACTTAGTGATACAAGTTCGTTATGCATACTACTCTATGCGAAGCATCTATCGTTTACTTACAAAGAATGATGTTTGTCCTTTTCTTTAAGATTTAGCTTCAGCACTACTATGACAAAGTTTTCACTAACTGGAATTGATGGTACAGTTAACCTACTTTTTTTCAAAAGCAAGGTATGGAAACATCGATCCAACTAACATCATTTGATGCTATTAATACCTGTGTAATTACGTGTTCACAGCATGCATTATTAAGTAGTGTTTTCGCATAAAAAGAAATCGGAGAAACAAAACACAACATAGTTTCGAATGTACAAAATTTTGAGACCATTACATCCAGTCTTTCTTTAAAACAAAATGAATGTCTCAGTCTTAAACAGAACTATTTACTATACAATTTTTCAAAAAGAAGGAAACAGAGTGTGGTTTATACCTCGTAGGAACAGACAATAGCTCGCTATGGTATGCCCAAAGAAGATGCACGTATAAATTGCTTCGTCTTCATATATCAGGTTATATAAATGGAGTGTAAAATTATCATGCAAAATAGCCTTATGGTCTGTTGGCTTTTCTTCGAGAGTAGCAAAGAGGGTGCTTTGGTTGTCATTATTCTTCCACCATTGACCCTCAGACATACGGTCAGTCTCACAATCGAAGGCTACTGTCCCATTGGGTTGCCGTATGAAAGTGTCTTTGCACGAGTTGTTAGTAAGGAAATTAGGGTAATCTATAGAAGAGAATCAAGAAACATTATCCAAAGCACAACGCTTTCAACTTGCAGTATTGAATTCTGTTTTAATAAACATTGTACTTACTATGTGATTCAAACTTACCGTTTGTAGTGGACCTTACGGTAAATATTACACACAGTAACGCCGTATGCTGTACGTTATGATATCCCAGCGTTCGTGCCATTTCGTTACGTTTTGTGAAAATGCAACTTTACGAAACCAACACCTCGAACTTATTGGATCGCTTTTCCTTCCTATTAAAAGCAGTGCCGATAACCGTTTACAATAAAGCTTTTACAGTTTTCAGTGGAGTGCAGCGAATCGGAAAATGACTTTCAGATACCGACTTCCGCGTTGGAAGAAAATCAGGGCATCACTGCCTACAATATTTACTTTCGATCGACAGACCGAAATAAAGCCTATAGTAATACTGTAAACAATGATTCTGTAAGTGGTTAATGATGTTTTTGAGACAAATCAGAACATAAGACATTCAATCTTACTATGTCCCATAAATACCTCGAGGTATATTTTAAGCAATCGTCTAAGCAGACCAAATTCTACTGTATTACATCAATTTAGCTCTTTGGCTATGGGGTAATAAACTTGACTCTAAAATATAGAACTATATTACGATATCATTATTAT
The DNA here is from genome assembly GCA_009936505.3 of Holothuria glaberrima. NCBI lineage: Eukaryota > Metazoa > Echinodermata > Holothuroidea > Aspidochirotida > Holothuriidae > Holothuria > Holothuria glaberrima. Next base: position 9,479 of record WURT03098496.1, read on the forward strand.
ATTTTGCCTTGCCCTGCCTTGATCGATTTGATTACTGACATACAAATTGCCTCAAAATCTTGATATTTCACTCCTGGTATGTCATGCAAGACAGATGACAAGTGCTATACCCTATACGTATGATTCGGTCAGCCATTAAAACCTTCACGTTAAATAGCAATATGGTCGAGAGCAAAGATGTGTATGCTCCCAAAGGCGGCAATTGTTAAGATCGTGGGTACGAAAAAGATTTTGGGTTGAAAACTATGCGATTTGATCACAACGTTTTTGAATAACATGAAATATGATAGCATTGATCAGGATTAGACTTTAGTCCAAGTCGATTCCGAGTCCACCAGGGTCCAAGTTCGAGTCCGGCTGCTCCCTTTAGCAACCATTAAGTTTCCTACTGGAACCCTCTATCAATAAGACTGTACTACATATTTATCAACACACAGTAATCAGATCAAGACGATATCGGTGATTGCAATGTATTTATTCACTTGAAAATAACTAAATCAAACTTTTATCAGCATTTAAGATTACACATGCCAATGGTCAATGGCCAATAAACACTATGTAGTGTGCAAAGGGAACATTTCAGTGAACTTCATAGTCTATGTAATGAATACATCTATAAGTGATGGCCTTTCTCTGCGAAAAAAAAGGCGGCAATTTTCCCATTAGTTTCCTATGAGAAAGTTAAATATTCGTGTTTTGTTTTCATAAAAGAAGAAAAAAATAATGAATCATGCAACCTAAAACATCCGGTTCGATTGAATAAAAAAACGGATCAAATAGACATTTAACCGAAAAAGGAAAAAATATTTAACTTGATTTGGTTCAAACTAAACTATTTTTTGTTCAAAATGAACCAAATATGGTCAGATATTTGACCGGATTTCGGTTCAGTGCCCATCTGAACGGGTTTGGTTCAAATCTGAACGGGACGTTTTTAGAGTGTCTTTTAGGAGTTCGACCTATAGCCTACATCTAGAAATTGTTCGTATACTCGTTGCGGGACTACGAGCAATGTGAAGATTGCGCGTTCTTTCGTCTAACCGCGAAGAAGTGTCTCTTTTACATCCTCTAGGTCCCTACATACAATATTTGGAAAACATAAGTTTGACCAAACTATCACTTGAAGAAAGGTTGCAACAGTGATATGGCTTCTGAAATAAGGGAAAGTATTTGAGGAATTTCCATAGTTTCAAATTTTCCACACGGTCTCCATTGATTTGTGTAGAACTTCCAGTGAGTGTACAAGCAGTAGCCACTGACAGGTCAATGGAAAATAAGACATATCACTTGATAATGGAGGACCATATGTACATTCCACATTGAACTACCATGTGGGTAATGCCTGTCAAATTGCTCAGTGAAGAAAAACGTCTACAAGATGTTTTAAAGACATTACAATTTGTTAGTGAAATGTACCCCATCTCAGTACGCAACTCGTGACTTCCAAATACATTTACATTGCCATGTCTTGATAAACGCTTTGGATGAGCCCTTGAGCACCACACGCTTTGCACAAATAGTAGTTGTCTGTCGGTTTGCTAATGTAGATGGACATCGCCTTTGCTGTTGACGCTTCTGATGCCAATCAATATCCAGTTACGACTGTGCTTTCTTTGAATGTATTCACCGGCAAAATCTTTGGGCTCTGCCCCCTTACCCTTAACAACTCATCTGAGATACGCTGCTGTTCACCAGCAAGCATGAAAAATGTAGCCACATTATGAATTAATTGTTTTTAGGGTATGAGCAATGTCCGTTTTAAGCCATATAAAGTAAAACGACATTTAACAAATTAAACAATTTTAAAGCCAATAATGTGCTTTTCATTGAAGATTTAAACATGGTTTCCGCAAAATAGTAACATCTTCGTAGTCGTTCTAAATTATCAAAACATTTCTAGGACACCTTTGGCGTTTCCTTCCATGACCGTGACACAAGCATGATATCACTGATGAATTGCGGAACCTGACTGTAACCATGAGGCTAAGGACGGACATATTGAATCCCAGGAGTTATAGTTATGTTCATGTGTATTGGATGGCTTATCTTCTATTTTTTTGGTTCTTTTTTATAAAATTGATATTTGACCATCATCGCAAATTTAACAAGGTCTGTTGCATTTCATACTCAACAGTAGACCTTTAAGAACACCGTTTTGCCGCCAGTTGGACTAACATTCACAAAGAGAGATATGCTAATTAGCGGTTTTAATATGTAATTGTGCCCAGGGTTATAGTTCAATTATACCTTTTGTATGCGCTGTAAAAAGTCTACAAACCCTTGTAGGATAACAGAACAAAAAGACGAAGAGGAAGCGGAAAAGTGCTGTCAATTGTTGAACAGATTGACAGCACCTTTTTTTTTTTTCGTTATTTATTTAGTTTTTTTCTTTTGTTATGTAAATCTACAGAAACTATTTTCAGTGTAGAGTACTAAACATAGTAAGGGTTATCCCTAACAATGGAGCAAGAGAAACCTGAAAAGAATGATGAACTTTCTTGTAGGTTTACACGATATTGTTATGATTCATATCGACCAAAACCAATTAAACAAATAAGTGGCACTTTGTTTCTTTTTTTATGTAAGAATTTTGTGATCAACTGCGGGAGAAATTTTAAATTAATTTTTAACCTGAGACAAAATGAGTATTTTATTAAAGTTTCGATTAATAATTTTTCTAGTGAAAAGAATTTGAAATAAATGTGCAATAATAATAATGACACAAAAACATTTTAGGATCTAATAACTTTTGTTTAAGAGGCGTCAACAGGTAGGGAACGAGGCACATGCTCCCCCCACGTTTGAAAGAAGAGGAGGTTCTGCCCCCCCCCCCATTATTCCAGAACTCTAACGGAACAAGTAGTCATATGTTTGATTCCAAAGCTTGCAATAAAGCTGATTCAACAAAATCAAGCTTGATGTGGGAACAGCCATTAAATTGACGGGGAGAGTGGGACAATGCTTCATGTTACACCACAGACCATCTGAAATGACATTTATT
>WURT03098507.1:0-12479 GCA_009936505.3 Holothuria glaberrima
AGCAATAAACACCCCCACACACAAGGCATTGGACATTCGTAATTTTCTTTGTTGGATTGTGTCTTGTTCATACTTTAATGACATATTATTTTGTTACATACATAATATGTGAAAAGTAAAAGGTTATTCGAGGAAAACATGGTAGAAGAGTAAACCAAGATCGTTGCAGTTAAATCATGAAAAGATACAACGCACCCATTGAATAGCCACTATAACTTCAACAGATCAGGGTTGCGCCTAAGTGTTCCCCGTAGCAACAGAGCTTGTTATAGGCAGTCATTTGTTCCGGAAACCATTCACCTCTTTAATAATCAAGTTACTAGATAATCTTGTGTATGTAGTGTAGGGGGTGGAAGACATGTTGCGAATGTGTACAGGGCATGTTTAATTAGGTTTACGAACATTTTTGTCCTCTTACTGTTCATTCGAATTGTTTGTTCATGTTACCTTGTAATTTTGCTTTAAGTGCTATTGTATTCTGCTTGAACATCCAGTGTGAAACGAATTTCCGTTTTACGGACAATAATTGTATCAATCAATCAATCAAAATTTTTGATGTGCCAGTTCAAAAGTTAGTAAACAAAAGTAAGCAGTTTTCTAGGATATTTTAATATATTGATGGAAATTCACTGTTGTGTTTTAATGGGTTTACAAATCAGTTCAGTGAAGTGTAAACCTATAATTTCTATAAACTGCTGTAGCATTAATTTGTGCGATATCTGTTTTGACTTAATGATATCAAAATTGGACGAAGGTGTTTCACCTTGAGGTCATGCATTTAAATACAGTTACTCTCCCATTGCTCTAAAGTGCACTTGCATTGGTTAACTTGAAACTTTTCATTGGTATTGTAGAATCTGTAGGGCGCACGCCCTCTCACATAAACCATAGACACTATCACTCGGGTTCCATGGCTTCTACAGTGTGTATTTCCTATCCATTAACATTAATACATATTCATGTGAGGTAGCATACCTGTAATATGCCAAAGGTACCAATTCTATGACATAAGAAAATTTATGTCAGATGCAAACTCTATCCTCCAAACTGTCTCTCTAATTAGTTTATGACATGTTCAGATGATTGAGATGACTGGAGGATGACCATTGTACTACAGAGAGGCAGTACATTCATGTTTATAGAGAAAATAATTCAGTGTTATATACTGCTCTCTATATTTTCGGGTGCATATTGCAGAGATCCATATGGCATGTACACATGGTGGAGTACACAGTATCTGTCTTGCCTCAATGATATGATCAATTTGCATCATTCATAATTTATGGACATTCTCAAAATTAGAGTGATGTTGTCTAAAAATACTCTCCATCTGCAATTTCAAAGTTTCTGATTGGTCAATACAGAAATATGTCAAATGAAAACAATATCTTCTTCAAATGTAAGCCATCTTAATTGGTCAATGACATGTTCAGATTCTTAAGATGTATATGACTGCTGTACTACAGAGTGGCCGCAAAGAGAGGCAACACATTCTGATTTTCAAATTACATGAGGGTAGATAGTTGGCAAACAAATAACACAGGGTTGGCAACAAAAATGCAATAGTGGATGGTGCTCAGACAGTTGTTATGATACTTGGAAGGGCCAGAAGTATTTATCTTTAGGAAAGAATCTGAAGCAAGGTAGGAAAATTTCCCTTCAAGTGCTTGTGTACAACTTATGAACACATGAGAACAGACTTGCCACCTTAAAAATGGAAAACCTTGAGGTTCTCGCCAAAAAACCTGGAAATCTCAAACTTGGAGATTTTAAACAAGTCTCATACATTATTATGAAAAATGTTTTCTAAGCTAGGAAAACACCCTCAACATAAAGTTAAGATGCCATCTACAGAGCCGACTGTGTGAACTTTTCTGACAACGACACATGCGTGATTCAATAGTAACTTAACTAGCGATGGAAGGCACTGATCTTAGTCAAAATTTGGAAACGTATCTGGTGTTGCCTCAAAGGGATTTTCACCGTGTGATCTGGCATTTCTGCAGTGAGACGATACACAAAACCATGAGACTCCCGGTGAAACCATGAGAACTGCTAGTCTGTGTGAAGATGTTGACAAAAGTTCTATAATCTTGGCAAAAGACAAAACGGAAGTTTACTTCAATCAAACTTACATCTATAATTACCTGGTGTCATTGTTAGAGAGCTTGGGGACTCTCTTTCATTCTAGTTTCCCTGTTTTCCATTTGCTATGGCTCATAATGTCTACAGTAGCTGTAGTAATTTCTTTGAACAGTTGATGGAAATGCAGTAATTATGTAATATCCAAGTCCAACAGTTTGGCTGTATGTTTCATTATCTGACAAAGAGTTGTGGTGAAATGTTTTTCTGTTTGTTTGGTTTCCTGAACACAGAACAGTTGAAACACAATGGAGATGGAAGTGTAATGCAAGAGAGGCTCTTGCAGGTTTGAGAACTCAGTTTTGAGGAAATAACATTTTTATACCTCTTGAGCATTGATACTTGTTGAAATTAGTTGAAATTGTATTTACGTCATTTGTGGTTTCAGCTTGCTTTACTAATTGAGTTATTCTTTCTTGTAGAGCATTTCTTGGATGAAACTGGTGAGGTTAGACTACACCCTGAGGGATTCCTGCCTTTTTCTACCGGAAGACGTGTTTGTGTTGGAGAGTCGGTTGCTAAGGCTGAGCTGTTCCTCATTTTTTCTTGGCTCTTTCAACATTTCAAGTTTGCTAAGGGTCCTGGTATGGAAGAGAAGGATTACTCAGAATCTATAAGTATTGCATTAGGTAATATGTTGAAAGAGTATGATGTCATAGTTGAGAAACGATTTTAGAGTGGCAAGGGAAGCATTTCAAAACTATTCGATTATTTACAGATTGTTAGCAACTACAAGCTTAACACTTCTAAATTAATTAAAAAGTTAAAAAACTGAATTTGTGATCTAAAATTGATGTCTAAATTGCAGTGGTACACATAGTCTTCATATCAAGATTTAACTGTGTCTTTAAATCACGACTGAATTGTAATGCAACAAATTATCTCTAAATAATGAAAAAAGTCAATGTTTCATTGAATCTTCACATCATGAATAAACAGCAATGTGACATATGGTTTTCTATCATGACTACATATCAATGTGACATTCGTTTTTCAATTATGACTCAATAGCAGTCAGCAGCACAATAGAGTGTTTTGTTTAGAGAAAGTCAACTGCCTACTACAACATAAAGCTAATGTCAAAATAAATAAATTGTGGTCTTTTTGGAACAAATGCCTTAATTTTCCAGCTGTCTTTGGAGTAATGGAGATCTCAGTAATTGCGATGTGTATGAAAAAGCTGTACTAGCTATTTTTAGTTTCATTTTAATTTTTTATTGCATATTTTCACTTAAAATTCTTGATCATTGTAATTCATGTAGTTTACTGAGACGACCAGTATGGATTTTTTTTAGTTAAAACCAGTTTAAAACTTTGCAAGTCACTAGTTTAAATCATGATCCTATGAAACTTGTTAAAAAAAAACATTAATTAAAAAATCATTGAGCCAGCTCACTGCATGGTAAAATGTCATCAATACTGCATCGTAACTTCATGCCAGCTTCCAAGCGCAAAACATATCAGGAAAATTTAAGTTAAAATGACTAGCACAAAAGAACCTACACTTTTGATTTCTTGACAAAGGCAAAAGGAATCTGTGCAGTCAGGATGGCATGTGTATGTACGTGTGCATGTGCGTGTGTTGGTGTCGCTTAGCTTGTAAACACAATATCTCAAGAAAGGAATGATAGATACTTTCCATACATAGTATATTGGTGGATTTATCATGTTGAGAGAAAGAACTCTGTAATTTTTGTTGGAGGTAAGAGGTTGTGTGAGGTCACCAGGGGTCGAAAATCAAAACCTTCCAAACACTGTATCTCAAGGTAGGAAGCATGGATATTCATCATACTTGACTTGTGAATGTATTATGGTCAGAGGATGAAGCATATGGTTTTTTGTGTAGGTCAAAGTTTATTCCAGGTTACCAAAGGCCAAAAACTAAAAACCTTGTGAGCACAGTATTTGAAGGAAGGAAGGGTGGATTGCTTTTCATACTTGGTATTTAAATTAAGCATACTGAGAGCTAGAAGCCTATTGACTTGAGTGGGAGGTCAGAGGTCATGTAAGGTCTTCAGGGGGTCAAAAGCCCAGACCTTGGAAACACAATATCTCAAAGTAGGAATCCTGGATATTTCTCATACTTGTTAGTGTCAGAAGATGAACAGCTTAGTTTTGGATGGAGGTCAAAGGTTATCTCAGGTGGCTAGAAGTGAAACTGAAACACTGGAAATTGCTAGTAAATGCAAATGATGGATACCTTTTGTACTTAAAATGTAGGTGTTTAATATTTATAAGAAAAATCTTATGATTTAAGGAGGTCAAAGGTCACTAGGAGTCAAAACCTGAAAACATTGCAAGTTATTATATTTCAAGACTGGAACCATGGTTAGTTTTAATGACAAGCATATGTGTTCATTACTTACTGAAGGGGAACTATTGTGTTTGATAGAGGTCAAAGGTTACCTGAGGTCAGTGAAGATCAATGGTTAAAGCCTTGAAATGTGCCTTACAATCATGATATCTAAAGAAAGGTACCAGTAACATTCATTTGGCTCATTCTTAGTGTAGGAATGCCCCTGTTGAGTAAAAGAACTATTTTTGTGTGAAAGTTAAAGGTCATTGGGGTCACCAGAGGTCAAATGTTGTAGACTTTATACGCACAGTATCTCATGAAGGTTAACCTTGATGGATCTTAGAGTTGGCTTTTTTCCCACATGTCAGGGTACCTCCCAATTCAACTAAACGGCTGATGAAGTTGGTTGCACCTCTGGTCTTGTGCTGACCAGTAAAATAGCTGACTTTTGCTTGCTTTTGTTTGAAAGTTGGTCAAGACAAGTCTTACAGCTTTGTTGAAGCCCACTCTCACAATTGCAAGGTTCTCTGATGACTGTTCATTATGTTTTGTGTCAATTCAGGGTTGTTACTCTTTTTGAGATGTAGTTTCAGATTTTAAATTTGCCTGCAGTGGGAAGAAGCTAGGAGGAATTTTCTTAGGGAGTATTTAGTGCTGGTACTGTCTCAGTTTGAAACTCAGGAAAGTGGAAGTACTTACAAAATATATTTAGAGGCAAGGAATCAGTAAGCGTTTTAGCTTTCTGGTTTTAAAATGCTCCATATAGTAATTGATTGAACTAAAACATTATATTTTGGTATAATGTGTCAATGTCTTGTGTTTTCATATGATATAGAAAAAAACTTCTTTCGGTAGTGATTCTCGGGTATTAAAAGAAAGTTCATGTGAATAGTACTATATTTTGAACTTTCAGTAAAATTAATAATCCTTTCTTGAAGGTATTTTTTGTAGTTGAGAGTGATCATCAGGCATTAAAACAAATTTCATGTCAATAGTACTATATTTTAAACTTTAAGTGAAATTAATAATCCTTTCTTGAACTTATTTCTTGTAATTAGGGGTACATAAGATTTTATATGGTTGGAGGTGTTACTAAACTAAATATCAGTATGAGAAGAATAATTTCCTCTGATTAGATTATATTCCAGTTTGGCAAAATAACAATTTGTATAAATTATTCAAATACTTTACACTCTTTGCACTTTTTTAAGATTGAAGTATGGTGTTGATATGAGTTCAGCCTATGGTACCCATTGTTTTTACTATGCTGTTGAGAAATGGGAGGGTATACCTACCAACCATAAGGTTCTTGAGTAATAGAGTTCATTATTCACCATTGACATAGCCAGAGGGGGGCGATAGCCCCCCCCGATCGAATTCTGAAAAAAAATATGTTTTATAATTTTTGTAATGGAACAAAAAACTTGACTTCAAATGATGTTAAATATTGCACCAGATTGCATTTGAGGGTACTTAAATATTCAAAAATTTCTCAAAAAGGAGGGGGGGACACTCCCTCCTCTTAAACCCCTCTGCCAGGCCGGCAATCAGGCCCTACCCTTATCCCCCTCCAAACAAAAATCCTGCCTACCCCAGTGCTGTTCTCAATGGTTGTTGATCATAGCATGCATTCTCATTTAAAAGGGTCCACTATTCATAAAAAAGTGTTGTTATGATAAAAAGGGGTCAGTTGTCATGTTAAGGTGCACTACTGGTAAATGACCAAAAGAAATCTTAGGTCAATAATTGGGATATGTTAAATTGTCCAAGAGTCACAAAAGGAAAATGCCTTTCAAGGGGTCAAGGGGCCTGCATTGAATCGATGCCTTGTTTGTCTTCCTGGGCTTTACCTTCCTCTCCCCACCCCTTCATGGTCTCCACAGGCACTACCACTTCCCTCTCTCTCTTCACCCTTCTTTTTTCTCGTTTTCTCTTTTCCCTCCTTCCTCTTTTCCCCCTCATTTGGCGGGGGGGGGGGGGGCGACTGCCCCATCGCCCCCTGGCTACGCCACTGTGGTTTACACGTTGAAATGTAGCAGAGGTATTGTTGATGGTATGCAGCAGCGAATTCAAGGTGGGTTTGAAGTATTTGCCAGTGCTCTGACCGAATGATAAAGGCGGTGGCATTTGAAGCTATAAAGCTTGGCAACAGGGAGGTTCGGGATTCGATTGTCGGCCGGGTCAAAGTAGGTTTGGTCAGCTTTCATCCAAGAGCAATCTACGGTTTTCGCATCTGAACTGGCTTTTCAAAAGAAACCAAATATTATACAAATTTGTGAGTTGGTTAGCCACCCGTCGTGAAGTTGTTATTCATAAACCATATAGGCTTCTCCCACGTGGTCGCTTAGAGGCATAAACCACTGCTTTTCCAGGCCTGAATTATTTTCGCACAGTTTAATACATGAATGGTCACACACAGTTAACTAAATTACAGAGTTGGGAAGACTGTATGAAATTGACCCCTGAATTAGCCCTTTTCTTTAAATGTACTTGAAAATGGCAATCAACGTTGAATGCTATGCTAAATTATCAAATGGCCGGAATCGGAATTGGCCTGGAATTGAGAACACTTATTTCGGAATTGTCCCGAAAGGGTAGCTATTGGAATCGGAATCGGTTTAGCTGGACTCGGTTACATCTCTGCAGATGAGTCTGTGTAATTGCAACAATCCCATGCAGTTGTTGGAGAATATGTTACTTACATTTGCCTTTGAATCAGCACAGCATTGTTGTACAAAACGAAGTTATTCTCAACTTCAGGACCTCTTTGTTAGCATGAAGGGACAATGGACAAACTGGTATAACAACAGAATAACACAAACAACAGCCGTCGAATGGTGGTATTGACCTCGTGTCTGACTGGAGATTCAAAGGGGAGAGGGTGCTTGGGCCCTTTAAATGGCCATGGTAGGGGTCGGGGTTCGAAGTCACCAGGAACTCTAAAGTGTATACAAATCGAGGTCTTTGGTATGAAGCATATAGGGCTAACTTAAAATGGAACTGGACGCACACTTTACAGATAACAAAAATACAATTGACCATTTTTGGTTTCTGGTAATAGAGAAAACTATGTGTCTATGATGGCATGTGTATGTATGTATGCGTGTTTCTGACACTTAGCTCGTTAATACGACTCATCGCAAGAAGGGGAAACTTGGACAGTTCTCATGCAGAAGGGAAATTTGGACAGTTCTCATACAGAAGGGAAACTTGGACAGTTCTCATACAGAAGGGAAACTTGGACAGTTCTCATACAGAAGGGAAACTTGGACAGTTCTCATACAGTAGTACGTAGATGTCCCATGGTAAGAGAAAGGACCGTATTGTTTTTGATGGAGGTCAAAGGTCGCCTGGGGTTGCTGGGCGTCAAACTCTTAAAACCTCATTAACACTATATCTTAATTAGGTAAGAAGCTTGGCTAGATTTTACACATAGCATGTGGGATACCCATTAGCGGCTCGCCATAGGGGCACGGGAGCACTTGCCCCCCCCCCCCAAGTTTGCAAACCATGGTCTTCAAAATCTTAAAAAAAAAATAAAAAAAAAAGAAAAACATGTAATTCGAGATGTCTAAAATAAAAAGTATTTCTAAATTTAGACGAAATCATTCCTCTCTTACAAATATGATATATTTACGAAGTTGTGTATATTACTAATGCAAAATTCTCCATAATTTTCAAGTATGTATTTCGTCATTATTGCAAGATTCGACCTAAGTTTACTGGGTGATTCGACCACTGGTTATGTAAATTAATATTATTTGAGTCGTCATGAATTAAATTTTTCAGACTCGTATTTATATAGCTCCTCTAATGGAGGATTTCAGTTTGTGATAAAGAAAAATGATAAAATGCCACACTGTCTAAACAGGGTAGCCATCGTTAGTTGGCACGTAGAGTGCTAAGAAATTACTTTTACTAATGTCTCCTAAAACCATTGCCGGAACGTAAGTTGTAAGTTGGTCCATGACATTTGTTTTTTCCATTTTCATAGGCCCAAATTTTTGGTTTCGATGATAAGAGAAATCAATGCATTCATGATGGCGTGTATGTGTATGTATGTGTGTATGTGCGTGTGTGTATGTATGTATGTGTGTTGTGACACTTTGCTCGTTAACACGATATTTCCAGAAGGGAAAGTCTGACAGTTCTCAAACTTAGTACATAGATGCTTCATATTAAGAGGAAGAACCGTATTGTTTTTGGCTGGGGTCAAAGGTCATTTGGGGTCACCAGGGGTCAAACTCTGAAAACCTTGTTAACACGATATCTCAAGGTAGGAAGCTTGGATTGATTTCATACTTAGTATATAGATGGTTATGGTGAGCGGAAGAACCCTCTTGTTTTTGACGAGGGTCAAAGGTCATCTGGGGTCACCAGGGGTCATATTCCGAAAACCTTGTTTACACTATTTCTCAAGGTAGGAAGCTTGGATTGATTTCGTACTTAGCAAGTAGATGTGTTATGGTGAGAAGAAGAACCCTATTGTTTTTGGCGGGGGTCAAAGGTCATTTGGGGTCAGTAGGGGTCAAACTCTGAAAACCTTTTTAACATCTTGAGGTAGGAAGCTTGGATTGACTTCATACTTAGTATGTAGATGGGTTATGGTAAGAGGAAGAACCGAATTGTTTTTGGCGGGGTCAAAGGTCATCTGGGGTCACCAGGGGTCAAACTCCGAAAACCCTGTTTACACTATATCTCAAGGTAGGAAGCTTGGATTGATTTCATACTTAGTACGTAGATGCGTTATGGTGAGAGGAAGAACCTAATTGTTTTTGGCGGGGGTCAAAGGTCATCTGGGGTCAATGGGGTCAAACTCCGAAAACTTTGTTAACACGATATCTCAAGGTAGGAAGCTTGGATTGATTTCGTACTTAGCAAGTAGATGCGTTATGGTGAGAGGAAGAACCCTATTGTTTTGGCGGGGGTCAAAGGTCATCTGGGGTCAATGGGGTCAAACTCTGAAAACCTTGTTAACATGATATCTCAAGGTAGGAAGCTTGGATTGATTTCGTACTTAGCAAGTAGATGTGTTATGTTTTTGAGTTGAAGTCCTTTGAATGCCTGGAGTTAAATTTCAGCGCTCCGCAGCAAAACTCGCTGAAATTGATAACTGTTTATCGCCCCCACCAAGCGCTAAAATACACTTGTACCATCGGATTTCTTCACAGAATTTTCCAGTCTCCTTGAATTTGTCATTGTTGCCACTTGCCCTTTCATTATTTGCGGGGACTTTAATTTTCACTTCGACAACCCTCTTTCAAATGACACAAAAACCTTCAACGACATCCTCAATTCTGCTGCCTTAGTTCAACATATCGTAGAATCAACTCATGTCCGTGGTCATTCTCTCGACCTACTTATCACTAGAGATGAGGGAAGTGAGGTTGGTGATATTTCAGTTCGGCATTGCCTTCCATCTGATCATGCTGTCATTTGTTTCAACGCCATGTTGTATCGTCCAACCATGAATAAAAGGTCTTTCAAGTTCCGCAAAGTAAGTGATATGACCGAAATCAATTTCGGACAGACGTACGGAACTCTGACCTCATTATCAAACCCAAAGATGATGTGGATGATCTTTCAAATCAGTACTATATGGTTTTGAATGACCTCCTAAACAAACATGCTCCTGAAATCTCCTGTCAAGTTTCCCTAAGACCAAACACCCCTTGGTATGATGATTCTCCGCGTCTCTTAAAACGGGAGAAACGCTCCCTTGAAAGAAAGTTCAAAAAGTCAGGGTTAACAGTTCACAAGGAAGAATTACGAACAAAATTATCTGAGTACCAAAAGGCCCTTTCCAATGCCAAAAAGAACTATCATCAACAAGAGATTCGAAAAAGTGATCAAAAGCACCTTTTTCAACTAATTGACGTATTAACTGTACATCGCCCCAAACAGTTACTGCCTTCTCATTCATCTGAACAGGATTTATCAAGGAATTTTGCAGCCTTCTTTCAAGATAAAATACACAAACTTCGTATTATGTTTGATAAATTTGATACTCTACAACCAGTTCCAATTCCAGAAAGGCAATGTACCAGTCAGTTTAACCAGTTCCAACCACTTTCACAAATGGATATTCTTAAAGTCATTAAGAGCTCCAAAATGAAGTCGTGTCCGCTGGATCCATTACCTGCAGTCCTGACAGCACAGATCTTAGATATCATCATATTGCCATTCACTAACCTAACTAACTTGTCCTTGACGTCAGGTGTTTTTCCTCGTAATTGTAAACTCGCCTTGGTTTCTCCACTTTTGAAAAAGTCGCACCTTGATCCTGAAGAGATGAAGAACTACCGACCTATCTCTGATCTGTCCTTCCTAGGTAAAGTTATTGGGAGGTGTGCCATGATTCAGTTTACAACTTAACCTCTCTGAAAACAATTTTTCTTCATCACAGTACGCTTATAGACAATACCACAGCACGGAAACTGCCTTAATCCGTGTTGCAAATGACCTCTTATTGGCTCTCGATAACAAAACCGAAGCTATCCTTGTGCTTCTGGACCTTACAGCTGCATTTGATACTATAGACCACAAAGTACTTCTTGACCGCTTGAAAGTAAGGTATGGAGTTGAAGGTTCTGCTCTTGCCTGGTTTTCTTCTTACTTAGAGGGAAGAAAACAAGTAATCAAAATCAAAGATGATAGGTCTGAACCGATGTGTATGGAATGGGGTGTTCCCCAAGGCTCTGTAGTGGGTCCAATTTTGTTCATTATTTATACTGCTCCGGTTGAAGATATTATCAGCTGAGGGCTCATGGGCTTTCATGTGTCATGTACGCGGACGACACTCTGCTGTATATTACAATGAAATCCCAAGACAGAGAATTCACGGTAAAGAAAATAGAAGATTGTATCCACGATATTAAGGGATGGATGGTAGCCAATTTCCTTATGTTGAATGACAGTAAGATCGAAGTGCTACATATCACATCTAAATTTTCAAATGCCCCTCAGATTACTCATTTAACTGCAGGTGTCTCTCAAGTCCAGTCGACACAGTCTGCTCGCAATCTAGGAACTATTTTTGACATCAACTTAAATATGACGTCCCATATCAATAACATATTTCGTGGAGCGTCCTGCGCCTTGAGAAAAATCAGTAAAATCCGGAAATACCTTGATAAACCAACAACTGAAAAACTAGTTCATGCATTTGTTACATCCAGGTTAGACAATAACAACGGGCTCCTCATTGGTCTACCACAAAAAGACATCTCCATACTTCAACGAATTCAAAATTCTGCTGCTCGCCTGGTCTCCCTCACAGGAAAAAGGGAGCACATCACACCAGTTGTTCGTGACCTTCTTTGGCTACCTGTTAATCACTGGATTACGTACAAAATTCTTATACTCACATTTAAAATTCTTAACCATATGTCGCCAGACTATCTGACTGAACTGATAACTCCTTATACACCCTCTCGTGTACTGCGTCCATCTTTTCAAGATCTCTTACAAACCCCTTCTCCTTGAACCAGTACCTACGGTCAAAGGGCTTTTTCAATTGCTGCTCCCAGTCTTTGGAACAATATTCCTTGTCACATTCAGCATTTTACGACTCTTAATCAGTTCAAAACCCATCTTAAACGTTTCTTGTTTAGTATTTTCTCAGTAATTGTTTACTTTGATTATTATTATTTAATCTTCTTTGTAGATATTTTTAATATTTTAATATTTTTAATATTTTAATATTTTTAATATTTTATATAAGAACTCTATTATTATTATTATTGTTGTTGTTGTTGTTGTTGTTGTTGTTGTTGTTGTTATTAGCTCTCTCATAGCTGGATTCATATGTGCCGACATCGGGATCCTACCCGGATCCTGGGTACCCTTCTTAGAATGTGGGCGCTGCCCATGAGTTTCCTCGGGGTGTTATTTGGAGATGGCCTTCTAGACTGGTACTAACTGCACTACTGGTATCACCTCCCCCTTTACATTCCACAATCTCCGTATTTCTATCTTCAAGTCTTGATATTTTTGCATCTTTTCTGTCTCTTTACCCCGTATGTTTTTGTCCAGTGGGATC
>WURT03098529.1:0-12479 GCA_009936505.3 Holothuria glaberrima
TCAAATGACCTTTGACCTCCACCAAAAACAATAGGGTTCTTCCTCTCAACATGACAAATCTATATACCACATATGAAGTGTCGGTCATTCCCATCTTGAGATATCGTGTTTACAAGCCATTTTCAAGGTTTTCCACAGTTTAACCTCCGGGGACCTCAACGACCTTTGACCTCTACCAAAAACAATAGGGTTCTTCTCAACATGACAAATCTACATACCAAATATGAAAAGTGCCGATCATTGTTAACTCAAAATATCGTGTTTACAAGGTTTTCGGTTTTTGACCTCTGGTGAACTTTAACCTCCACCAAAAACAATGCTCCACAAACCAAAGTTGCCATCCATTATCTGGCCATTTTTATCAAAGTTTGGCCAGTAGCATTGTAAGATGTGTTTGATGTGGAAAGTTGCTATTTGGCCATAAAAATCCTTTGTTGTAGTAATGTACATAGAGCACATCTTTAATTTGGCCATAACATTTGGAAAATTTGGCCATAAATTATGGAATTTTAACTGGCAGCCTTTCAACATACTCGTCATATAAACAAAAAGCAGACAACAAACACAGATATTGTCATGAACTAATGTTTTTGAATCTACCAACACAAGGGTGTTCACAAAAGAATGCAATTGCTATATAAAAAATACCATACAAAGTAACATACTATTGTCAAGAAAAAATATACATTTATGCTTGGAACATTACATAATAAAAGAAAGTGTATTTGTACAATTAAATTCTTTTCTAAAACTGCTGATGATAATATGGATAATGATGTTAAGGGGTTTGATGGGGGGAGGGGGTTGGGGAAGGGGTAAAGCCATTCAGGGTTGGTGGGTTTGGATAATGAATGGAAGGGCATTTTCATGGATTCATCTTGAGGATCTGTTATTAGAAACATAACCAGCTGGGAAATATTAGGGGAGGCAATCCAAGTTTTATTGCAATTGCTATAAATCTTTCATGACTATGAACCTACAGGGGCAGGAAAGAGGGGACACAAATGGATTCCTTAATATATTTCAATTTTAAACTTATCACAAAAATGTGCGATTAAAGAGAGAAATCCAGTCTCATGATTAAGACAGTTCTGCTGGAGTTGATAGTAATTTTCCATTGTTGAATAATCTTTCAGACTGTTAAGGGATACCACAGCATATTACTTGTTAACTGTCCATTGCATTATGCATAATCCGAGGTAGAACTTCTGTGCAAGAAATAGACGGGCAAAACAGTGCATTGTGAACTTGATACTGGCATGCACAAGATGTTTATAGTTGTACTAAGCAGCATACACAAAATGAGATGCAAAACCTAAAATATTTAAACTAAATGAATCACAGAGCTTGAAATATGGCAATCACAACTTATTCTGCAATCTACTCTTTTAACTTAAGGTACAAATGTCAACAAAGCTCCTGCTATCTCAATCAAGCTGCGGCCATGTCTTGTTGCTACACACATTACAATAGCAGCAAAAACATAGCAGCTAATAGGAACCTGTAATTGTTCGGTGTATCGCCATGAAGCAAGCACTGCAGCTGCTGCAGCTGCTGCAGCTTGGCTGAGGCAGCTGCAGCCTGAATTTTTGACATGGTTATGAAATAAAGTTGTTACTACATTTTACATCTCTGCCTAGAAACATTCTTTGAAGATGGGAATTGACCACTGAGTTTCGTTGTTCCACTTTTGCAAAACTTAAAGTCCATAACATTCTAGACTACGTAAGTACAACACACCAGAGATCTTGAAGTGTAAAATGTTTAGTTTTATACACATGGCTTCCATTTGTTGCTTGCTAGATATTTCAGTAGCCTTGTTGCTGACAGTGCAGATTAAGTGTTGGGAGAGGTATGGTGGGTACAAGCCCCAACCTAGATCTGCACTTGGCTGAAAATGCATTTATGAATCATGGCCAGTTACTTGTGGGTGGGGTACTGATGGCTGAGAAAGCCCCGACGTAAATCTGCACCTGGCTGAGAAGTGTTTTCACAAATAACAGCCAACAACTGATTCAAACACTTATCTATAACCTAAACAACTGTAGATGTGTACATTTAAAACACTTCTCTGAATATACTGTTTGTAATCAGTAGTAGTCCTCAAACAATTCAAGCCTACAAAACATGTAGCCTGTCCATTCCACTCCTCAAGCGTAAGGCTTCTAAGTTACAACATCACCATACAAAGAATACATTTTCTGACCACAGAATTCAAATACGGTGAATTTTTAACAAGAATGACCCTTGAATAACAGTGAACTGCGGTTCATTGTTACGAACAGAAAATTCCTGCCTCCATTGGTTGGTACTTGCTACCCAAGCTCCAAACATTATATAATACACAGCCAACTTTACGAACTCTTTGGAACATGTTAACACCTTTCTTGTCTGCAGTAGAGGTCAATGCCCTTTTCATCTGTTCACAGGTTTTTCATCATGTAATAACTAGAGGACATAGTGCCTTGTAAAATTTAACAATCTTTAAATAGAATTCTCAGTCCAACTAAAGAGGAAGAGTTTCTTTATTCAATTCAGCACCCTTCACTCTGACCAGAGATAAGGCTGATTCATACTTCAGTGCAACCCTATACAGCTGTAAAAGTTGACCATTGTTGTTCAACTTTGAGCTAGCCTTGAATGGCCAGGAAGAGCAACATTTACACAGGTTTAAACTCAAAATATCAAACTACCACTCTGGTTGATGCAAGGGGGACTGCCCACTAGACCAAAGGTTCACTAGGTGGAAGGTTCGCTAGACCAAAGATTGCACTGGACTTATCTACTTTGGGTCTTAAGTTGGTTTAGGATTCAGGTTAGATGCAGAACAGGATTAGGATTAGACTTAGGATGATCCCGGGTAGGATTAGGGGTTTGGAAAGGATCATGGCTAGGGTTAGAATTAACTAAGAGTTACGATCTTTGGTCTACTAAACCTTCCATCTACTGAACTTTTGATCTGGTGAGCCATGCCTGATGCAAGATCCACTAATCTACATCAAATTTGAATTGAATGATATCTTTCCCTCAAAACTTGTATTTAAGCTACTATAATTTAGTGATAAATTTCAAAATGTGTTAGAATGTCTTAAAAGTATTTCCCCAGGATTATCTGCTTTGTTACTTAGAAGTAACTACTGTAGAACTTGTCAGATTATGCTCAATGATGTAGCAAGAGGTTTTGTAGATTCTATGAATTATTTATCACATAACATTAATTTCATTAAAGTCATTCATTGGTTAAGTAGTGATGGCTGTTTGTCCAAAATGCTCCCAGCTATATTATCCATCCTTGACACCAGCAATGCTCCATGGCTCTAAAAGGCACCCTAGCCTGATATTCAACAATGTAAAGTTATTACTACATGCCACAAACAAAGAAGTGCTCAGCCTAAGCCTATGTCCTCACCAATACTCACAAACTATATGAAACAGTATGTTAGTTTCCTTGAATGGAAAATCATCCAGCAATAATGACTTTCCCTGATATAATAACAACCTACTAGGGGCACACACCAATCTTTTCTTCTATTTCCTTGAATTGCGACCTATGCAAGCGTCAGCGTAGATGCAACTCCCATCGGAGGGGTGGGGGGATGATGTATACTGCCAATTAAAACATTCTCTCAGAAAATTTGGCCACAGGTATTTGTAAATTCTATCCCAAACCCCCCCCCCCATCCACCCCACCCCCATTAGCACATAGATGTGTGCCACTCTGTGCTAGCAGGGAGTTTAATTTGGCAAATAGCAATTCCCTGGTGTTAGCATGTGTGAATTGCACACACATTTTTATAAAGGACCAAGAAATTGGATATTAGAGCAAAGAGGGTGTATCGTCCCTCAGGATGTAATAGCACCTCATCATGAAGCTATGCAGTACAGTGCCACTGAAAACAGGCAGTGGACATCACACAAGAAGATGTGCAAGGGAGAATGAATAGGAAGTTGTTAAAAGAATAAATTTATATTGTTACAATATCACAAACAGATTGATAATTTAGCAGTAAAATCACTTAAAACATGGCAAGTTGAACAACAGCATTCACTCATTATGTAAGGACTGTATCACATATCACGTTAAATTGGACAAGGTCCACTAAATTTTCTCACACTACCAGCTAAAGACCATTACTGCCATTTTAAACCTATTCACACACATTGAACTGTACAACATAAATAGTCTACTCTGACTCAAACAAGCTTCAAAAGAAAGCTTTTCATAAATTAAAACAAACTTTACACTGTACAATTTACTTTTTCCTTTCTACCATCCATGCCAAACTTCTAGGTGACCCTAAGCCTTCATCAAGGCTTGTCGGCCAATTAACAATTATTCCTTATTAATTCCCATGTAAGTGTGCGTGTACACCAACCATTAAAGTTTTGTGGTATGTAACCCACAATAAATCTGTCGGTGGTTTGGCACACACCATAGGGAGTATCACACTATGGTACTAGCCAGTGTTTTACAAAGGAGGAGAAAACCTTTCCCCACAGAGAGTTGATACAAGCCAGGGTATCCTAACATTATTTACACCTAGCACACACCACCAATACCATTAATTAGTAAAACTGTTCAAACTAGTTGAACATTTTAAAAAAGAGAAGACACTGAAGATCCTATTTTGAAAAAAATCATGCACTAACTGAGTATCAAGCACTAAGCAGGCAATCCTGTAAAACTTGGTAGTATAATTTTGGCTCTAAAAATTTTAATTCTTATTACTGCCAGGCAAGTAACACTTTTACCACACATTACCCCTTACAGAGTACTCCATGCACGTAACTCTCACAAAGGTTGCCCCTAACAACTTCACTTTTCAAGTGCCATGTATGTCTCCACGGGGAAACACACTGATGACAATTAAATACACTGCTAATACTGTCAGTAGCTACAAATGTTAAAATTTGTTTCATTTTATGAGCATTTAAAATTACACATTTTCTTTATAAACTATGGTATACTAAAATAATTCCAAAAAATGACATTTCATTTCCAAAACAATTCATATATCACATGCCATTTATGAAAATAACAACCTGCCCCTAAACTGTAAAAATATTATGTTAAGTTTGCAACTATAACTACAGCGAGGCTGTTTTTGAGGTGCATGCAATTTCCACCTCTGATTTGTTTACTTCCAATAACCGTAACAGTACATCACAGAACGAACGTGGAACCATTTGGTACATATCAAGAAATAGTTCTAAGCAGCCAGGACCACCCACTGTCACACTGACCTCCACAAAATAAAAGTTTTAAGTCTCTCTTTCATAGAGAAGACACTGATTGTTAAACTACTATGCCACTTCATCTGTAAGTACCAAGTCTGACCCTTCCCAGGGCTGTATCCCCACCCTATCATCTGCACATGATACTTACTGATTATGATGCCAGGTCCCCATCCATCCAACTAGGTGTGTCCCCTTGTAAAGAAGTCTATGCCCTATTCATTGTTTCTGTAGTTCAGACAGGCAGCTACCACTCTTACAGGTCCCTGGATCAGTATTTTTAACCCTCATCATGCTGTAGGCGACATATGTCGTCGTGAGGGCGCTTCAAAAATAAAATATTCAATACACTAAATGTAAAACAAAAGAATGCCTTCCATTCGTGTTTTTGGCCTCAGCTCTTAGAAATGGTGGCGCTCGACTAGAACAGGCCATTTCTGGTAAGGAGACGTTTTGTAAGGTGCACATGCAGAGCTTAAACGCTTCAAAAATGAAGCCCGCCCTCTAAAGAATTCAGCATGATAAGGGTTAAGTGGCTCATTGAGTTGATATTGTTTATTTTGAGACGAGTTTGAAGGAAGTCATCATGACAATGTTTCTAATTAGCCTCATTACTTATGTATCACTTCCTATTGTTACCAAAAATGTAAGAAATTGTAGTTTTTGTGGACAGGGGTTGCATATGATAAATACCTGATGGTAAAAAATGTCTTGTCATGAATTTGTAATAAATGATTTTAATCATTAATTAACCTATCATTGCCCTTTCAGTTGCGAGTCAGATGTACAGAATCCCTAGTTTGACCATTTACCATCAATATGTGAGTAAATCTCAACAGGTGTGAAAAAAACCATGAATTTTTCGAAACAACTCAAAAAGCCCCTTTAAGGTCTGCTGTCATATTCTATCTTTGATTTTACTAGAATTTACAAATTCACATAGGTGTGATTATAACCTTCATCACTGCCCATGACTGTGCGATAAAACCTATGAAAGCATACACCAAAGAATGTTATGCACCAGGGGTGTGCACCCTGCCGCCGGGGTCTCCTACTGTGCGGCCAGTGATACAATTTTGATTTGCCCTATTTTCGGCCCTCGATATGTCTTGTCATCTGACTGCAACTTAACTTGACATAAGTACACTTGAAAAACAAAATGCATTCTTAATTTGAAGTAACATTTTTGTTGACAAAATAGAGATGTAAACCACATGAGCGCAAGTTTCGCCAACAATTAGAAGGCCCACACTACAATATTATTCATGTGCATGTGGGTCTGCCTACATGGGCACAGTGGGGGAGGGATGGGGGAAGGAGTGTGGGTAAGACGCAGCCCTCATATACACCTCTCTGTTCCACTGCGGCTCCTCAGATGGTCACACCAACATGATTTGGCCAGATGTTCGAAAAGGTTGCACACCCCTGTTATACACCTTTATGAGCAGAACGATATCCCGAGATCTGTGGCTGAGTAGGTAAAGGCAGTGGCAATCTTAGCGATGAAGCTTAGCAACATGGCTGCTCGGGTTTAAATCCCCAGCTGAACAAACTAGGGTGATTTTTCATCCATGACAGATCTATGGTTTTCTAATCTAACTAGTGGAGTTAGTGAGTCACTCAAAAAGAAACTTATTTTTAAGCCATGGGCTTCCTCCACATTTGCAGTCACTTAACATCACAAAACAACTGCCACTTCAAGGCCTAAATGATTAGTATTATTACAACACAGGCAAATGTTATTATAAACATTTGTGTCAAAGCTAGACCCATAACAGATGCACATGTTACTTCTTACAACACTATCATTTATATAACTTCTCTTTTATGAATCTGTTAAACCATATTAGCAGAAACTTCACAAATTGTGCAAAAACTATGATTTTTAGAGAAAATATCAGGCACTTTTTAACTTTTGACTAAAATAGGAGAAAAAAAAAGTGTCAAATATCTTGATACCGGCGTCCCTGTTTTAATCCAAAGCACCTCTTAATTTTCATTTATTTAACTTGAAAACCAAGCTTTTCTAAAATGGCTCCACTGCTAGGGCTCAGGGGTCCTCCATAGCTGCTATGTACTAATGTGTCTGTTCAAAAGTGCATAGGTTCCAACCCTGCTTGACGTACATGGGTTTTCCTTCTATAAGGTTTGCCTTGACACCAGAATTGGTTGCCAAGCCAGTTACTTTCCCAGCTTTGCAGTTCTTTTCTCAAGGATGTCGTTCCTTTCTTCACATATATACATACACCATGCATCTATAAATCTATGTTAGCTCCAATACAATAAAAAAAATTTGGGTACAAGCAACTAATAGCTGTGACTACTCACTAAAAAGGATTGGATTGGGTCTCTTTGATATATTACTCTATGAAAGAAGCTCTCAAACCCTGTTTTAGTCTTCCACCCAGCTGAATAACTGGTGCT
The DNA here is from genome assembly GCA_009936505.3 of Holothuria glaberrima. Classification (NCBI taxonomy): domain Eukaryota; kingdom Metazoa; phylum Echinodermata; class Holothuroidea; order Aspidochirotida; family Holothuriidae; genus Holothuria; species Holothuria glaberrima. The sequence goes on from WURT03098529.1 coordinate 7,660, forward strand.
GAGACACTAGAGTACAATTTTACACACAGTTAGTACCTAACCAGCATTATATTTAATACTGATGCTTTTAAGCTATATCTGACAAGACACACTCTACCCCCCCCCCTTGTAACCCCTTACTCCTTACTCTAGCAGTAATGTCTCAGGCTGATGGCGATATCAGCTAATTTTTCCAACGAGTGTATCTTTATTCTTGTACATGTAGCTTATAGGAACTCTGATGTAAAATCCCTCATGCCACCATTAACAACCTTTTAGGCATATCTACCATGCTGACTGGCATACTAAGTTATTTTTGCCAAAGGCCAGAATATGCCACTGATGATATCTGATTGAAAAATAAACTACTTTAAAAACATACTGTACAGGGATTAACACAACTCACAGTCATAATGCACATAGACACTATGCCCATATCTGAGGTAAGAAGATCTAATCGTCACCACAAACTGACGATTGAGGAAGAATACTTCCATGGAATTTGTCTGCAGCAGCTTCTATGCTATCAGCTTATGGTACAGTCAGTACTGAAGGTATCTGCTCTTGTCATGATGTGTTGGCCGCTGCCGCTGCCACCGCTGATGGTCTCTGAGTCCTACTAAGTTGTGAAACTTGTTTCTGGAGTTCTCTGTTCCGAGCCTGGGAAAAGCAAGAATTACAAATATATTGTAAGCTGCATTCAACTTTTATTTCCACTTTAAAGGCTCTCTCATCTAACCCCAGACAAAAACAAGTCTCCTTACTATAAAGGTTAACTTTTAGCCCCTCCTTCAATTTAAACCAATCCTCCTGTCTAGTACACCCTTAAGACAAGAGTCACAGTAGCTTAAACTGACTTTAAATTGCTTGGGGTAATATTGTCAAACACAAAGTGTTTGAGCTTGATTTGGAACACAACTGACTGTTCAAGTCATTGTTGACACATCAGAGTGGAATTGTATTTGTTTGAATAAATGTCAACGAAAGTGCATCCATCAAATTGTATTTAGAACTCAGGGTTATTCCTAAAAAAATGTTTGGGCAAAGAGTTGCTAGCTACCTTCCTGGTTTGGGGGATACCACAATACCTTAAATTTACCAAAATGACAATGAAAGAGAGAACTTCCATTCACAAACATCTAATCCATGTTCTGAGTGAAAGTTACTTAAAGTAGAAACAAAATTCCCCAAAAGTGCCTTGTTTTTCTGAGAGACATGTCCATGTTATGTTCAATTCTAAAACACGTCTACTAGATCCATGCATCATACAAATTTAATGCATTCAACACTAAATATCTGCAGCAAATATCTCTACTTGGAGGAAAAAATTGAATCCGAACAAAAATTAACTGATTGTTTACTGTAACTTGAGTTTTAGAACTAAATTGCCAACTAGTAATATTTACAACCTCTGCAAAAGAACAAAATTCCTGAAGAATCAAGTTTCAATCAATAAACCTCTTTCCTTTTTCCAATGGCTTCTAAACATTGATATTATTCCCTGCATTGTTTACTGTTTCTCAAGTCCATTTCCAGTAAGTAAGGGATGTCATGTGTTTTCGACTGCGGGCCGCATTTCCTAGAGCCTATGTTTTCTCAATGTTGCAGTAGCCAGCATGGGCGAATCAAGGGTTTGGAGAAAGCTTAATCTTGAAGGCAAAGCCCACATTACAAGCTCCTAAAGTACATGCACAGCAGGCAGTGGCACTTCCTGTGATTCTTGATTTGGGTTGTGGTTTCTCAATGAGGCCCTGTATGAGATCACATTACCAACCTCAGCCCTACCAAGGTTGGGGATGAGTTGAAAAATTTGACATTCTAAATGCACCAGATAGCAGGAAAACACAGTCCACGATGCAAATTTGCCACCGTAGATGGTCATATCCCAGGCTTATGTTGCCAGTATGAGGAGCCTATCTGGCACCCCTACTGCCCTAGATTATTGCACAATTAAACTGCAAAGTATTCATTAAAACTGTGCATCTACCACAAATGGGTCACCAGAACAGGAGAAAAATTGGCATCCCAAACTCTCTAAATTGGAAGTAAACCCAATTTAAGCATTCACTTGTAACTATACTTTTTTGTCCACCAGCTGGCCTATGGGTGAAAATCTGGCACCCAAATGCTCTAGAAACTGCACTCAACAAACTGCATCCAAAAAAAGATTTTTGCTCTTCTAATCTTCCACGGCCAGTAAAGAGGACATCCTGGGCCACCACTTATGGACCTAGGCTCTAAAGAGTCACTGGTTTTTACATATTGTTTTATCCTACATTTTATATGCAGATTACTTATAAATTTCTCTCTGTAACAGTTACCAAAAGTCACAGATGACATCAAAAAATACCCACCTATAAATTTATCCTGCTACATTGTTCCCCTATATCCTAACATCTATGACATTATTTCTTGCATCACATGACTTTCCCCTGACCTTATTTCCTGCAAACCATAACTTTTAACCTCTGACTTTTTGTACCTCACATAAGCTTTTACCCTTGGCTCCAATGTCAGTGTACAATGGCCCTTTGCCTCTGACCTTATTTTTTTTATATCTAAGACACCCGGAGTTATAGCTATCGTGGGTGGCGCTGGGTGGTGCTGCCCAGGAATGTCCTTCAGCATCCAGGACTAACAGTCACTAAGCCTGGCACTGCCCATTTCTACTCCACTTCCAAGCATAGTAAATATGGCAGTTTCAACTGGTTTTGGTGGAAGTTGGAAGGAAAATCAACCTTTTTGAGGTATTTTCCCAGGTTTGTTGATATAATACCCCTATAAATGTCCAATAAATCAAGATTATACCTCACTCTTTTTAATAATTTCATGTTTCACTAGGTTCACTCTGGGTGGACTCTTTACTTGGAGCCCACCACTAAAATTGGTCTAGCTACAATCCTGATGACATCTTACCTGTAGGTCACTTATAATGTCCTCATGTTGTTTTTGTGACTGGGCTACCTTTGTTCTCATCTCATTTTCCAATCTAAACTGTTCTGCTTTCATTTCTGTAAGCTAAGAAGAAGTCGAAAAAGATTTGTTTTTTTGTAAATAAGTTCTCAGACATCTTCCCTAGCTATATTCCCCTTGACAAATCCTCCTCCCACAATTCCATCCCAGGCAACTGCTAACCCAAAAAATTCCCATCTGGACAGTTCCCTACCAAGCCAATTCCAAATATCCTGCTGGGCGAGTTGTCTCTACGGTAATTATCATGGATGTAAGTTGAAATATAGACCCTATGCATTGACATCATGCAACGTCACTTTGGAGGAAAACAATGAAGCACATGTGCACGAATGAGTTTTCACAGGCGTGTAGTAGACTTACGAATGTATACGATTGCTTGACAAATGAGCTGTCTGCATTTGTTGATGTAACTTGCAATGATAAGCACTCTTCCTCCAAACGGGGGAGCACTAACCTGCTCTGTGATGTCATATGCATAAGGTCTATAATAGAAAGTCATGTAACGTAGTGCAGTTTTGCTGCTCTCATCGAAAGAACCTTTCTGAATGATTCCTGCAGCTAAGGCCATCATAGTATAGACACAGATCTGTCAGTTTCATACCTTAAGTGCTTCATTCAACATCACTGAGGGTCAAACAGGGTCTCATCCCACAAAGTGTTTTGCTTGATCTTCAGTTTGAGTGGTATAAACCTACTGCACAAACAATCTAAGGCTGATTAGAACACTTTATGAAAAGAATATTCTATTGTAAGAAGCCAGCCTCATTTAAACAACCATGAGTTACTGCATTTGTCATTTAAGAGTACACCAGCCGGTGTAAGATACTAATAAGTACCTTTTTTTCCTTTTCAAGAATCTGTCTGTCCTTCTCATCCAAAGACTTCTTAAGCTGTGCGACTTGCTCTCGTAACCTGGTGACCTCCACGACCTGATCTGGCAGTCCTGTGTCTATAAGTCTGCTGCTGGTACTTAAAGTGCTGCAGGAATTACAAAACACATGAAGCAATCAGACAGGCTGCAATAAATTGGGTGACATTGATACACTGAATAGGTGATGGCCACTGGAGATACATCATCAATGCAGGAATTACAATACAATGAAGCAATCAGATAGGCTACAATAAATTGGGTGACACTGATACGCTGAATGGATGATAGCCATTGGAGATCATCACAAATGCAGGAATTACAATACAATGAAGCAATCAGACAGGCTACAACAAGTTGGGCAACACTGATACACTGAATAGATGATGGCCATTGGAGATGCATCATCAATGCAGGAATTACAATACAATGAAGCAATCAGACAGGCTGCAATAAATTGGGTGACACTGATACACTGAATAGATGATAGCCATTGGAGATACATCATCAATGAAGGAATTACAATACAATGAAGCAATCAGACAGGCTACAACAAATTGGGTGACACTGGTACACTGAATAGATGATGGCCATTGGAGATGCATTATCAATGCAGGAATTACAATACAATGAAGCAATCAGACAGGCTACAACAAATTGGGTGACACTGATACACTGAATAGATGATGGCACTTTAAGATGCATATCAATCTTATTCACAGTATCAATGTATAAATTTGATGCAGCAACGTATGTTTTAGGTATAACAACCTGTAAGTTTGGTACAGTGACACGTATATTTTAAGTATAATGACATGTAATTTCGGTATAATGACATTTACTTAAGTTACAATGATGCATCATTTTGATACATTGACAAGTATTTTAAGTGCAATGACATGTCAAGTTAGTATACTTAACAAATGTTTTTTGGTATAGCAACGTATCAAATAATATCATCATCATCATATTTCATGGCCCTTTTTGCACCCCATACAAG
>WURT03098540.1:0-12478 GCA_009936505.3 Holothuria glaberrima
TAAATGTCATTCGCATGTCACTGTGAATACGTAAAAACTATACATATACATATATATATATATGTATATGTATATGTATATATAAAACGCTGGATCCCACCTTAGGTCGACACACACACATAATTAAACATATCTGCCAATCTGCCAATAACACCATAAACTTCAAGAATGTAAATGGTGTATATGGTGTCTTTTATATGTATGACGTACCCACAAGTTATAATAAAATAAACAAAATATTAAAAGGTATTGCGCAACACTAAAGCGTTGACTTAAGGTTTTTTTTTTTTTTTGAAGCACGCGAGATAAAACACCTCTTTTTTTACGTGCAAATATATATACCATAGGTTTTGTATACGACGCCTATATAAAGACACAATAAAGAGGGTGCCATGAAGGTAATATATATCGCTTTATTTTACTTAGAACATATACAGACGGGTGCAAATAATGGCTCAATCATTAAGTCAACACAAATATGTCGACCTATCGTAAATGTCGACCAAATGCACATTTTTATAGCAAGGAATGTCGACCAAAGGCAGGATCCAGGTAAATATATATAAAGTCATCCCAGATCAGGGAGTGGTTAGATGGAATACCATAGGTCCCATGCGCCAAGACACTATAACTTTGATAATCTTTTGCTTGCATGTTCCTGCGATTCGGTGAAGTATTTTTAGTGTCGGTGAGAGGCTGAGTTAAAGGTAAACCAACAAGAATGATGCCAGCCTACTAGTGTGCTCTGTACGTGACCTCCCCTCAGCCCCACATCCGACGGCCCTGACTACAAATTTACAATAGCATGACCACTTAGATCGAGGTCGGAGTTGGATAACGTTTAGACTGGAGAGGTGTACTAATTTCCCCTAAAGATGGCAGAAATTGAAAATTTCTCCCACGAATTTGAGAAACTGCGCATAATTTACCTCCAGTCTTTACCACTTTTGCACTATCCACATTTATCCTCAGCCCTTTCTCCAGTTCGTAAAAAATTAACGCCAAACACTCATGCTGGCAGGACAAATGTCATGTCTCAACACCTATGGTAGCACGCCACTAATTTTTCCTCAATTGACGTAAGCTTAAGCACTAATTTTGGTCCGTTTCGTGGCCTTTGGACCATTGTATAGAAGTTCTCTATAGGTGCAAGCTACCCATCATATACAATTCGTTGGCACAAGCAGGTGTTTTCAAAAATGGTTTCAAACTTGTGTATAATGACCATTGATATTTTGAGCTGAGAGATCGTGTATAACAGGATGATGGTCTCTCTCTTTTTACTCATTCGTAATGTCATTTTGCTTTTCGGAAGGATATAATCTCAGTTTGCAAAAAAGTGCTTGAAGTATCTTCAATTTTTATTACATTTGCATAACCATGCAGTGTATCAATTCCTTTGCCACTACGCCCACATCACAAATTGTGCACATCGTTACAGCAAGCTGGCCTAAATTATACTTCCTATTTTTCTGTGCTAGGATTGGCACCTTTCGCGGAGAATCTCCTATAACTTAGTGGCGCGTTTCCTTACTTAAGGCATATGTTTTACTTTTAATTGTTGTATGCTTCCCTCTACCACGTCCTCTGCCAATATGCACCCAGCTTCCCACGTTTAATGTACAGCGATTCAGCCCCGGGAGATTGCAGTGAGAAGGATCATTGTAGCGTTTGAACCATATAATCATCTCAAGTATTTATTCACAAAAAGTTACGAAATAGGGAACATTCAGCCGTAAATATTTACCGAATTAGCAGGTATATGAGGCATGTTAAAATCAAATTCGATTTTTCATTAACTTTTCAAGTATGCTTTGCAAGCGAGGGCGTCTTGAAATGTCAAAAACTTATTTGCGTAAACTCTGTAGATGTATTCTCTTCGCCTTGAAGCTTGCATATTAAAATAATTGAAGACAAGATCATAGTACATTTGCGTTTGACCAGCTGTGTAATTTTGTGATCTTGCTCACAGATGACCCGTAGTGCATATGTAACTTGCGCGCTGGTTCGTATAATCCGCGGCATATGATGCGTTCAATATAATATCGCTAGACAAAAATCTGCGGGGGTTGTTTTCCAGAGGGCTTGCATTCTAGGTAGCTGTCCTCAGGCCATCTTTCCTCCTTGCATACTTCGTGCACTTTATCTATATTTATATCATTTGTTAATGAATTCTCACTTTTACACCCCAATGAGTTTTGCCGTTCCGATCAGGCCTTCAGGAAGAATGGCAGGAAGAGAAGAGAATATTAAGTACAAATTTATGTAAAACTTTCTTAAGTGGAGGTATATTGATCTTTACAACTGACTCGAGGATCTTATCAAGACAAAAAGTTCTTCTTTCGTCGTTTTTTTTTCTTTTTTTGCTTGGAAAATTATTATAGCAATAACAATAATCAGTTTTGCTAAATTATTTTCCCATTTAGTTGTGTTTAAACACGTGTCATGGTGCGTAGCAGAGTAACTATTGAAAGCGTTTCGTTTTCGCTGCGAAAAACTAACGTCCGGTTATTGCCTGACCGGCAGACGTGTAGTCTGGCCCGTAGTCAAGGGGGCCTTAAAAAATTTCCGCCCTAGAAAATTTCCAAGTTGCCTTTGACTTAATACATTTTTACACATTTGGCACCCTGAAAATTTTTTGCCCCCCGGAAACCATTTCGCCCCCCTTCAGTACCTTGTCTTCATACAGGCCTGTGTGTAGTACTCCTGCATCTACATTGGCTACACTCGTATTTCGTGCACTGTATCTTTGCAGATGTACATGTAAACGAGGTACATATTCGACACCTGCTGTGAAGGTTACTGGTGTTAAAGCCACAAACTTTTCCAATGAATAGGGAAAGTGATAGAATCTTAACACAAAGGCAAAAGACGATTGGCTAGATTAAGACAATCAAATATGCACTACACAAAAAGTTATAGGCCAACTATCATGCAGGCGCGGATGAAGGAGAGACTAGGGACCCCGTGACCCCCTCCCGGGGCAATGATAAAGACGAAGGGGGAAGTGACAGAAGCAGAAGAAGAAAAATAAGTGAAAACAAGAAAAAAGTAAACTTTTCCTTAACAGCTTGACATGCCTATAATGTACTAATTTTTGATAGGCTTTGATTATAGCGCACTCATAGCATCTCTTCTAGCATCTCTTCCGTGCAACTGATATTTGCCATCGTGGGCCCTCTCCCTTGAAAATTTCTGGATCCGCGCCTGCGAAGCGGTACACATATCCAAGAAGATCAGTGCAGGGAGTTTTCATGACAACCTGATGCTCCCTGGTACAGTACAGCCATGTTTATATCTACATTGTACACCACTGCAAAGCTGGGACAGACCAATTGGTGAACAGCTGATAAAAAGCTGATTACTATTGCAGGACATCTTTGGGGTTCTGTGAACAATCTTTGCCTGTGGGTGGCACGCTTTGCACGAGGGACGAAGCAATCCCCGTGTGGTGAAAGCCATGAAGAGAGACGTTACGCAGGCTACTTTTAGTTCTGAGATATGTTAACAACAATGTACACATGGATACGACATTACAGGTACGCCGGTACTATACTTAAGTTATGACGCTTTTGGAAAACAGGACCAAATGAATTACGTTTCCTCGAGTACGAAACATTGTTCGAGTTGGCATTGATTTTTCGTAGGTAATATTACACATTCACAGACGAATATATTTGAAAATATTACAATAAATTAACAGAGTAATCGAAGAAATCTTGGAAGAGGATGTAGGCAAAGGAAGTTAAGGTGAGTACGTACGCGACCAAGAAATCGTATACTCGAGTAAGAAGTATAGACACGACCGCCGCCATTGAAGTCGATTGCGCTCTCGATGCCGTCAAGTGATGCGTTTGAAGTTGGTCAATTTTTTCATGGAAAACTTATAAGTTAGACGAATGGAATGAAGCCTTTGTCTTATTGAAAGTTCGAAATTATGAAGTGTCAGGAAAACATGAACACCAACGGTGCGAACTTCTTCTTCGACAAAGCCGGCGGGGTACTACACTACTCTGTTTGCTTGGTCCCTCTAACTTCCAAAACTGGAATTTAATCAAATATGCCGTACAGCCTGCTATGTAGGCAAGCAAGGTACTGTTTCCAGGGATACATATTATTCTTAAGACATCATATGCAATAATTTGACTTAATGTTGGCAAGACAGACGCCGTATGTCCATGCTGTGTTGTAATGTGCTTTGCTTGGACGACACGTGTTAAAATAAAACCAATGCCAAATGACTTCACATGGCATTATCCTGACAGTACCTTAGCTTGCACCCTTGAATCAAAATGCCACTATTTTGTGCGCTCTGCGGAATGGATGCTTTGGACGAAAAGGGTAAATTAATTACAAATTTTCTCTCATATATTTTGGTAACATGAAACGAAATCTTCAGAATAGAGTACTAACAAGTTTATAAAACAACTGAGGTCAATTAATTTTCATTTTTGTGTATATGTTATAAGTATAATTTCCTCCAAGCAGAAAAGGTCAATTTAACATTCAAAGGTGTCCCGTAAAACATTGTTTTTCGTTATATCGACTATTCCTATAATCGGATTTCCCAAATGCACAAACGATGTTTGCAAACAATGTTTGTGCAAACTATTAACGACTGTGCAAAATTTCCAACACGGATACCAAATTCTCTAAAAGGAGGAGAGAATTTTGGCCTAAATTTGGTGAAATGTTTTTGCGATTCTTAATAAACATCGATGAGCACAAATTTTTCAGGTAAAATATGCGTGACATTTTCCACATCCGCAACGAATTTCAGATCCTCATCTTTAAAGATTTCCAAGAAAACGTAACTGAATTGCAGAAAGTCTCGAAATTGGAATCCAGCGCCTGTTAAGTGGCAGGTAATATTGCACTAGCTGTCACTACCTTAACAAGTCAAGTTTGTGCCAAATAATTGTTTAAAAGTCTCTCGAAATATACACGGAATAAATACTACAATTTACAGTCAAATGGACAGGTTACTTCATAAAAGAAGCTGTTGTCGTTTCTGGTGAAGCTTTTGATGTCTATTTTAAAGTGCCTTCCTCGTTCTCAATTGTCATTCGAGTGCTTGATTTAAAGAAAATGCTCTAGCCTATCTTTAATGTTACATTGAAATGTAGAAACTCTGTTTACTGTAATTGAACTTCGAACCGGTTGGATGGATGTTCACTGTTGCAAGAACATAAGTCATTCAACCGAAACACCGTGTTAAGAAGTTTAGTCAGGCAATTAGTTAAAGAGCAAGATGACAAGCGTGGATCAAAAAAACAATGTTAGCCTAGTAATAACTAACTGTGTCTCTCTGTCTATATTGCGTATTAACGTAGCAAGAATTTTGTGATGCGAGGGCTTTATAACTTACCCTATGGTTAGAAACTGAGCCGTAAAACATCATTTACCTAATTTACCCAATGTATGTAGCTATTACACCCATTGGTTTAACTAGACTTTGTTGTAAAGGGAAAAAATCCGAACTATCAGATGTGGCGCCAGAGTTTATCCGACAGGGGAGGGGGAACTAGCTACCCGAAGTCCCGACAAAGGTAACGGAAAGCCGCGGAAAGCTCTCAAAAGCTTTCTTTCTGCGCGTAAAAATGTTTGGTCTTTATTGGAGAAAATTCAAGGAAAATTGGATTTGTTACGAAAAATTTTGGGCTTTACTGAAGGAGATTTAAAAACGTTTGGTTTTTCTAAAGGCAAATTTGAAAATTTTGGAGCCATATGATGAGAAACTGCCTCCCTTGAGATCAAAATTGCGGTGAACTGTTGGGGATTTCATGTATTATCGTACCCATCAAAGCTCTCCAACGAAATTTGCCCTACGGGGGGGGGGGACCATCCCCAATGGGATGGGCCATGGTTTCTTTCCAGGCCAGTAGTCAAGGGGGCGAAGCCCCCTTAAAAATTTTTCGCTCCCCTAGAAAGTTTTCAAGTTGTCATTGACTTAACACATTTTTACACATTTGGCCCCCTGAAAAAATTTTGCCCCCCTGGAAAGCATTTCGCCCCCCCTTCAGTACCTTATCTGGCTCGGGCCTGTCTCTTTTCAACACCTGGTGCCACCCTGTGATAGTTTCCCTTCTTTTCTAGAAAATTTTAGAAATAATTGCAGACTTCGATACAAACAAGCCCGTGACAATAACACGAACAATATTAATGTACTTTCGAAAAGAAAGGGTAGAGTTCAATTTTTCGAAGGATGACCAAGGTTTCAGTACTAAGTGTACTTTCCAAAATCAGTTACGAGTAGTCCATACAAGACATGACCATGGACCCCCGGCAAAGAGAATGTCAGGGCAAACAATTTTCATTGGGCGCTGAATCCTCATAAGGTGCAGTCGCAGCGGCGAAAACTTTCACCTCGAGCACACTGCAGGCGCGAAACGAGGGGTCTGAGGTCCCCATATAGAATTCATCTTAACTTAGATTGACTTCGTGGCCAGTCTGAAACATTTTCAGAGAAAATCCTGCATCCTTTACCCTTAATTTGAAACGCAAATGAATTATTTTCGTCACCAGAATGCCCACAGCCAAGTGCACTGAGCGAACTTAAACCGCCTTCCCTAGAGCTCCCTCCTCTCACGGCAAATCGCGGCTTTGAACGAAATTTACTGTAACCTTCTTGGAGAAATATCTCTCCTCTGCAAAAAGTACTCGTCCCTTCTTCAACATCTGTCTGGCGACGGGCTATTGTTTTAAGTCTTGCCACACATCTAGAAATGACATCTCCCCTGTGAGGCATAAAGGTGGCTGCATCCCCATATTCGAAAGATAAAACAAAAATTTTGCTTTTTTCCTAAACCTACTTGAAGCCCCAACCTATTTGTCTTCTTTGAGCTTAACCTAAAATTCACCGACCGAAAAGTTCACTGTTTTATCGGTAATTCGACTTTCCCTCTCTTACGTGATCCTTAAAGGGCAAAAGCAGTCACCCCAAACTTATTTTAAGCAACAGATAAATGTCAGAGGTTTCCTCTTATTTCTCTTCCAAATATCTTTTATGATACTTTAAGACATGAATATTGCATATTCGAGGTAAACCAAGCAGCTGTTCTTCATAAAATTCACAATTGAGTGAGTCACATGATTCTCAAGAGCCATTCATGAAATAGGATGGTCTACTACATTAATACATTTTGGGGTGACTGTATTTCCCCTTTAAAGCTTTTTATCAGTAAATGTGGAACTATTGTCACTAATTTTCTTTTTTAGGTTAAAAGGCTTAAAAGATAAGAAATAATCCCTTTTGCAGAAGATAAAAATTATTGATTGCCACTTATACCGACAGTAGCAGAGAAATTTGGGTCATATTACGATCTACTTTGCAAATGCAATTCATATCCTGTATTTATTCGTTTTAAGTCTCACAAAATAGCATCTGCTGGTATTTAAATCGAATTATATTTCTATTCTACAAACAGGAATCAATCCTGGCGTTTGAACAAATTACTAATCAGGTCAAACTCTCCAAAGAAAATGTTCCTTATGAGGCCATGTTGCCTGGAGATTGGTTATGGATGCAAAATCAATACGCCTCCTGGAGGTAGCCAAACTATTCATGATGTTCATGTGAGATTTGGCGCCATAGTACAGATTTTTGGCGCCAAAATACAACCTGAGCCTCCAATGCAGCGACTCAATGTTTTCTTTTAAGGGTTTGAGTGCTTTATGAATGTTACCCATTTAAGACAAAGTGAAACTCCTGCTAGATTTAAAATTTCAAAATATATATTTCTGGTATAAATGAGCAGGTTTTAGATTTATAAAAGCCGTCAGAAATTACATCAAAAACTCAACATCACAAAAGTAGCTGCTGTTAGTAAATTAAACACTTGCATCTTTGGATTGTCGCAGAGCCCTATACACGGCTCTGGATTGTCGCGGTCAAGCCCGCCCTCTATTATCCACCAACAGATTTGTTTGAGCATGGAGGTGTATTAAACCTCCTTGGTTTCAAACTTTCAAAGGGGAATATCACATTTGATCACACAAATTTTAGGCCGTTTTATCCAATCTTACCCAGTTTTCTAATTGAATCGAAAATATGAAAAACATAAGAAAAATGTACCTGATTCCTGCCTGTGTTTGGTTTAAATTGATTTGGTTTGAACGGTTTATACACGTACGGTTGTCAATATGGTACAATGGTTAAACTAAGGTAAACATATGGAGCTCGCCAGATATACTGTTACTTACCCAGTTTACCCAGCTGCAACGGTGGCTGATGGGGGTTACGTTGAAAGGATACAGGCAAAAAAATTTGTCAACTTCTTGAATAAAATAAAGGCTCTGATGATATTAATAGTTAAAAATTAATAATTAATAATTAAAAATTAATAGTTGTCTCGTTATTTATTTCCTATTCTGAATTTTCTTTACTCATGGTACTCTTTTAATTGATTCGTCATATGTGATATAATAAACAATTCAGTTGGTACTTTGTCAAAGTATAAAGTAAAACAAAAGACACCTGTAATTTCCAAGGAAAAACTAAGCTGGCGTACTCGAAATGATTAAATTCTTTTTCTCATCGTATTTTTCAAGGTTATACAATGTTAAAGGGCACCTACAGTCTAGGATTCCAAAAATATATGTAACAAAGTTTGGAAATACATCCAAATGGTTCAACTCCCATCTTCACAGGACAATTCTGAGTTGAGATATAAAATGATGAAGCTTATTCATTCAATTTAAAATGGTAGACTGCTCAATAATTTGTGATGTCATTCTTGTACTTCTCAAATCACCGTCTTTGTTTTTTCGCAAACCTTTCCCCCTGTGACAAAATGTGATCACTGTCTTACTCTCATAGGGTGGTACAACATGCCGTGCAAGAAAACATTAAATGTTTCAAGGTCATATAAACATCTTAATTTAAAAGGAAACAAAAGTAGGTATTGTTAGATGTACAAGAAGGACATCACAAATTATTGCGCAATGGACCATTCCAAATTAAGTGAATAAATTTCAACATTCTATATCTCAGCAACGGAAAAAGCTATGAAAGCGGGAGTTTGATGAATTGAATTTATTTTCCAACCTCTGAAACACATAGTTTTGTAATTTTTAGACTTTAGGTCCACTTTAACTCCCTCAGTACATTACAATGTTTTAATTTATCCTTAGTTCGCCTCATTAAATGTTGTTTGTTACTCTTTTATTTATAGTACTACGAGAATCCGAACCAATTTAACAAATTCCTTGACATTTCAAAATTCTGTCGTGGGTTACGACATAATTTTTGCTTCTCTTTAGCTGTTTTTGTGTTAGCAATAAACGTAAGAAAATATCCAGTTCAATTAGGTTGCCCCTTGTTATTCGTATACCGTAGTTCGTTTTTATCATCAGTATCGGTACTGAGAACGGTTTATCACTCTTATGGTCTTTCATCGAAGTATAAATTGTACCTATCACATCCTTTATAATGAACCTGTCAGACGTGTAACTCCAAGTTGGCCTCTTCTGCATGTAGCAAGCACACAACAGACCGAAAGACAAATGGGTAATGGTTACCGAAACACAGTGGCTATATTGAGAAGTACACGATGTAGATAAGTTCAAATGAATCCGGAGTCTGTCTAGAACGGACTTTTTATTACCGAAGAGACACGAATTTGTTTCTGTTTATTACAAAGGACGAACAAGCGAAATGTTGTTTTGGTTGAAGGCGGCGCATCATTCTCCATTTTTCTTCGCTTTTGCGAAGTTTTGTAGATTTCAATGTGTAATGATGCATACTTTCACTTGAGTATTATCTCGTTACTGACCAATTTATCGCATTTTTCAAGCCGTCGTCCCAGAAATTTCCCAAATGATAAAGTACACTTTGTACAAATTTATAAACCGTTAGGTATATTTTTCGTTTTACTGCAATTCAAATTATTTTAGCTTGCAAGTAAATGACAACACTTGTTCGTGGGGATTTTTACTTTTTAGCCGGTTGCCCACTTAGCGACCAACGGCTTACGAGCTCTTGCGATTCCTTACGAGCTCCTGCGACCTCGAGAAGGACGATGTGTGAGAGGGTTTGCTCGCAAGAGGTCGTAGCTCTCAAGCCATGATCGCAAGACCTCGCAAGGTTTTAAACATGTTTAAAAATCTTGCGACCTCCGCAATAGCTCGCAAGTGGTCGTAAGGTTTTGCAGCACGAAAAGTGCAAATCTTTAGGCAAACTCGATGCTGGTAAATCGTGGAAAGTAGATCCCAGCCGGAAAGACAGCGTGTGTCATCTAATTGTGTTTGAAATAGAGGCCCTCCACTTACTGTGAACACTGTTGAGCATGACCCTCTTTTCCTAGTCCAGCAAATCTCCAAGAGATCTTGAGCGTTACTGGTTGCGTGTTTCATTAAAATATAGGGAGAAAGGTGAGAGTTTATACGGGCCGTGGCCATCGTGGACTACAAAAAGAAGTCTTGAGCAAACCACACCTTCCTATTTTCATGGTTTACAATAATATGCTGTTGTAAAACATTGAATTTCCCCCGTCTTTATCACCTTTGACACCTACAACCATCTTCATTTGGGAGTTGAAATCAATTTCATTTTCATGCAGAAGCAGTTTGATAAAAACTATGTTTGAGTCTCGTAGATTAGGATTTAGTCTTGATCTACGTCAAAAGGCTCACGTTAATTCGTATGTAGCATACCCTGGATCTCATCCACTAAAGCAGGGGTTCCCAGCCGTTTTGTCCTGCGGCACCATTGCACATTTGCGTGGTTCGACCGAGTACCACTGTTCCAGCATAGTGTTTATGCGTTAACATGCATGCGTTAATGTTAGATGTCCACTCTAGTCAAATAAAAAGCACGCTGTGTACCACGCCGCGTACCACCGAGAAAGTACAAATGTACAATTGGTGGTACGCGTACCACAAGTTGGGAACCCCTGCACTAAAGACTGCACTTCACAATGGAGGGAATGGTATGCTTTATGAATAGGTGCTTACAAATAGGCCTGTATTGGGAGCCTTATATCCAGCTCTGCAAACCCGTAGCCCCTGTATAGAATACTAAAAATTACTTTTGACTTAGTTCATTCGGGCGGTTCTACAGGGGATAGGGAGGGCTTTAGCCCTCAGACTGTTTCCTAGTCCACCCCAAAAATTGGGCACAATTTTGTATAGGCTAGTAGTGATGTGTTCATTTCTACATAAGTCGCCCCTAAGATCAGATTTCACCCCCCCCCCACCCTCTTTAGAAGGCTACCTTTTCCGGCTACGTTTTCTGAAAATGGTCTCCAAATTTAAAAGATGGAAGATATATAGGCCTAAGAAAAGATCTTGTGTAGGCCTAGGTGTGTAAGGATTTTTCAAAAAGTCCAGTAGGATTGCCCTCTTTATGGGAAAATTATTCAAGTCAAATATACCTGTTGCTAGGAAACGAAGTTTAATCGCCAGACGAACGCAGCAGGGACGGATGCCCTCATTCTAGTACACTTCTTCTCGATCCTTGGTCCAACCATATGTAACAACTCCTGGAAGAATTCTGGGCAAACCCTCTGGAATGATACGTATCCAGGTATGTCCTTAGCAGCCAGTGCCTTGCATTAAAGGTGTGCGTCGGTCTGGTTTTTGATGTCGGAAACACCCGATCGGTCTGGACTTGACCAAGACCACCCGAAACCGATCAATCCTTCTGTTCAAATCGCCTGAGACCAAACCGATGTCGGTTTCGGAGTAGGTCAATCCACCCAAACCGATAAAGCTTTCAAGTCAGACCACCCGAGACCAAACCGAAAAACCAGAAGCAAAGTTTAACGGCAGAAAGATACAATAAGTTGGATTTTCTTTATTACCGTATATTAATTAAAGATCGCACAATTTACCAAAATTCAAGAGAGGCCAACATTGTGATCAAATTACAATCAACAAAACAAAAGTTACTGGATCAAAAAAAAAAAAAACAAGAGGGTAGGTATTGGGTAAGCAAATATATCTTAAAATTGAGTTAAAGTGACTCAAACAATTTAAGGACAAGTCTTCAAGTCAAAGTGTAATCAATTAAAGGAAGGGTTAAATTGTAAATTAAACTTTAACGTTTAAGGTGACTTGAAAATCAAAGAAAGCATAAGTTTAAGGGTCAAACCTGAGATCAAATTACAATCAATAAGTGCCAAAGTATACAGAGTTATTTAAGATCACTTACAATCAACCATCCCACACTTCCACGAATTAAATCTCTTTGGTCAAAGATAAAGAATTAATTACTTCGACAAGTTTTGTTAAAGAAATATAACAATGTCACTTTATCGACCCCTTCCAATCCTTTTCTTTTTTTTACAAATCACCTGATATTATCTTGGAAGCACTAAACACAAATCACATTTCAGAGGGTAAATAATTCGATAATTCAACACCTTGCAGACATGCCACATAGACTAGAACTGTACCAATTCCTTTTAAGGAATAAATCGCATTTGGCGAACTATTATTGGTGAATAAACCGTCGAGACTCCAAATTTGACAAAATAAC
>WURT03098551.1:0-12478 GCA_009936505.3 Holothuria glaberrima
GAAAATTCGGGCAATCTTTTCACTTTTACTTCATCTCTGCCGGAATTTCAATTTGAGTAAGGTATCAAACGTTGTTCGTGTCTGGTCTACTGTTACAAAGGCATACTGAACAAGATTTGAGACCAACATTTTGGCGCTCAGATACCGACTTTTGATTTTCACGCCTCAAAATTGTGTCCTATGTTTGTTTTAAGGAAAAGTTAGGACTTAATTTTGTATTATTTCAAAGATTAACTTATAGAAAGCAACATTTATTTCACAAACATAACTGTGACTGTAATAGCTTTAATTTTAATTACCATATTATGTACATGTGTAAAGGATGCTGTGACTGTAGCATGGTTAGAAATACTGTCGTTGATTGCGTAGTAGAAAGTGTTCGGTGTTTCACACAGACGCCCCTGGATCAGAACCATTCCAAGATACTTTCTCCTTTTATTTTCGTTATTCAAGTTTTGGTGGGGTTTAAAGGTCATGTGAAGTCACATGACGTAACTTTCTAAGAATTCTACACATTGAACACTTTTTATATTACTGCTAGAGTTCCGTAATTCTGCAGTATCAGAAAATTTATAGTGTTTTGTACATTAAGGGCGGCTTTCTCATCAATATGTTGAAAATTAACCTTTGCTTTCATATACTATTCCCACAGATGATTTTTAAATTTCCAAGGTTCTCTAACATTTTACGGGTACGCAGAGAGCGAATGTTGGTGATTAACTAACTTTTCGAAACAGTTTCTACACTCCCACACAATGTGTGTGACAAAATTGTTATGAAGTTTTTATTTAAGAAAACTTAAATAATAAGTGTAGGGTTTTCCGGTTTTTTTTCTTCTATATTGTCCTAGGAAATAAACATCTAGAAAAAATAAGAATAAGGTTTTTCAATTACGTGGACTTGGACTTTTCTTTTGCTTTGGATATGGAACAACATGGAGTAAGCCAAATTATGTCTAGCTGTCACCAGGCAATGGGTATATATTTCGCACATGGGTCACTGATTGAAAAAATCTGTACTTTGTGAAAATCGCTAAAATTATAAATCAATTTTTATTACAGGGGATTAGTTTTGCACGCAAAATCCTGGTTGCCATAGGCCTTGAAATTATTACAGTTTGCATGTAACATATGGACATTAGTCGACTTGCTAAAAGGGCAGAAAAAAGGGTCGTATGATCATACTGCGTTGTCCTCAAAGTGAGTTACAATAAAGGAAAAAGTGAAAAACAAAGAAATTTTCTTCAATGGGGGTAATGGGCTTATGTAATAATGTTTTCAATTAAAGAAATGATGAACGTTCCAGATAAATGTAGATTTTTATTGCCACTTTAATACGAGTTTCCGGTTGGCACATTTCTTTAATAGGGTTGTTCATATAAAAGCATTCCTTTTTCGTTCTACATGATAACAGATTGTGTTTATCCTGCTTTACAGTTAAACCTGTGTACCCATACCCTTTAGTGAGCGATTGTCGTAATACCGGTGGCATTTGCTTCCAACCCACGAATCCAAATGTTGAATTGAAGTGCTCAGTTCTGAACACTCGTCCAGCCGTTAGGTTAATTTGGGTTGAAAGAACTCTCTTTGGAGACAGAAATATCACATCCACAGCCAACGTGACTTCTGATGGCGTAGTGTTCTCGTCTCACGTTTCCACAAGAAACATTTTCCATTCTTCGGAGAATTTAGCACTCCTTGTTTGTAAGGCGGATGGTCCAATAGAAGTGATTACTCAAACTGAGAAGCTTGTGCTTTCCCTTAACGAAAACATCGATATTTCGTCCATAGCACCACAGTCGTTACATTTTCAACGAGATACAGATGTTGAATTAAAATGCGGGGAAGGAAGCAATAATTTTCCATTTATCATTTGGATACGGCTTCGTGACGGGACTCATGAATATTTGATGTATTCAATTTTTGTTGGAGGAAACTTCACAAGAACTTTTGGGAATGATCTTCTCATTGGCAAAAACGGCTCGTTACATGTATCCCAAGCGAAAGTATCCCAAGAAGGTATTTACTATTGTATCCTGGGAAATGGCGTCACTGACGGAATTGTAGCGTATGATGTTTCTGTGTATGGTATGATATCAGACTTTCTACTAATTAAAACGCATTTAAATGATGCAATGACATGAAACTGTCATATCTATCTGTTGATGTAAAAGCATTGGAAGTAAGTAATGTAGTCACAATTCCATTACTACATTATCATAAACGAAATATTGTTTATGATAATTTAAATTTTACAGTCACTTTACAAATGGATATTAACTACATATTAAATATCTTTCATTTGCTCCCTAAGGTCTTTTTGTCAGTCAGGGGCGTATCCAGGACTGTATGTATTGGGGGGGGGGGGGTAAAATATGCCCCGATACTATCTAAGCGGAGCGCCACCATGAGTTGGCGCGGAGCGTACCTAGAAAATTTTGACAAAAAATGCATCCCAGATTGCAGGAAATGGCACTCTTTAGGTATTTTAAGTTGCGTTTTACCATTCCAATTTTTGATATGAAATTTTGATTTCAAATTGCTTTATGAGCTCTTTTTAGTGTGTTGTTTCAAATGCGTGGGTAAGCTGTGTTTTCGACTGGGTGGGGGGTTAACGTTGTTTTGGACCGCCGTCTTGGGGGGAGGGGTCTAAGGGGAGGTTTGTCCATCTCCTCTTTGGAAATTTTTGAATATTTAAGGGCCCTTAGACACAATTTGGTGGAATATTTTGCAAATTTTAAGGATCTGTTTTTGCTCTTTTAATTTTAACGATGATAGCTCCCGCTATACATGTAGGCGGACGAGATGACCAACTTTTTCCATCTCGTTTCTTCAATTCCATCAACTTGGAGAGAATGCACAAAATAATGGATGAATTGTTACGCACTTGTTTCATTAATTAAAGAGGTCAAACACTTGTAAGCTTTACAACAGTCAATTGTCATATTGTTAAAAGGAAACGTATCGTTGTCACTGATAATGTTCAGAACATTTGATAATAGACCGACAAAAAACATATTAAACACAGGAAACAATTGTCTTTCCAAAATGAAGACGTTATTACACTCAGTAGTGCCGCTAAACTTTTGTGATTGGGGCACCACCGATGATATCGTAATGCTACCTCAGTTTAAACTCCTATGTCTGCGTAATTTGCACCACATGTGTCCTGCGTTCGTGCAAAGTAATGGTTATCCTTCCTTTGTTATTTCATAAAGGTGCCGTCCTGGGGGAGAGGTCTAAGGGGAGGGGTGTCCCACTCCCCTTTGAGAATTTTTTGTTATTTTGATGTTGATTAGATGCAAAATGGTGCTATCTTTGGGACTTTTTGGAGCTAATCATGTATGGCTGGAAAATGTCTATAATTTAGTGAATTCTAATTTTTTGTTATGGGTGAAAGAGAAGATTATTCTAAGAGAAAAATACGTTGTCAACAAATCCTCCGAAGCCCCCTCCTTTTAGCTACTTTACTGCCTTCCATTTGGGCTGGTTTTGTATTCCAAAATACGTGCGTGGAGTCCACAGAAACATTCTTTGACTATTACAAAAATTTTCATTTGCTTCCTTTTGCTTTATAAAAAGGCATCTAAGGCTGGTAGATAGCTGTATGGGTGCTCCAGGAAGCTCTGGATCAATTACATAAAATGGGGCAAAGCCATAATGCTTACAGTGGCAAAGCCAGGATTTTTGTAACTGTTTGCCATGCCCTATATTGTGTGATCGACGGCTTGGGGGAGGCTTTGAAGTAAAATTTTCCGTTAAAAATTTTAATTACTTTAGGTACTAAAATACCGGTATCAGTACGGAGGGCCCATAGCCCAATGCCTCCCCCTAAATGTGCCACTGAATGCTCATTACCTGACATCCAAATGATGGTATAGAGTATGATGGCGAGCACTTTACAACTATCGTATTTTTACAGTAATTTTGAACGGAGAATCCAGAAGAACAGCTTCCAGCAATGTGCGGGAGGGAGAGGTGCAGGAAGGTGATATTAGACCTCCCTGATAGGTAAAGCAGAAGGGGTGAAGGACTAACAAGCGCGTTTAGAATGGTTTTTCGTCGAAAGTGTATTACCAATCACCATCTTTACCGATAATGGCTGCCTGCGAAGCGCTCTGCAAAACTTTCTGAAAACTGTATTACGGCAGATACGTACTTCCAAGTTCCAACCTTTTACATCATGCTACAAATTAGATTGACAGATCCCATATTGATTCGCTACAGATGTTTGGAGATGAATCTGTTTTTTTTTTTTTTGAAATTGTTGTGATCACCATGTATTGTTACCTCCATAATGGTCACTAGATTGAATGTAAACCGTGACTCATGCGCGGGAAGCGGCCGAAACGTTTCGTTAAATAAGATTTCCATGACAAAACCTGCATTCAGAATATGCATCGAGACACTTTCAATTGCCGAACAAATATATAAGCCACTCAAAAAGCCAGTCTTTTACCTAATAATTCGTAAGCAGCTTTGGACGTTTGCTGCTGTGCTTCTCTGGGAATTGCTATCGGAAGATACTGATAATAGGAACATTGTAGTAAGGTTTGAAGCGCGCAAAGTGCGCAAAAATTATGATAGTTTGCGATGGATTTGCGAAAATTCTGATAGTTTGAGAAACATTTTTAATAGAAAATGATTACAATAGATCCATCACTCGGTTGAAAACACACCTCAACTTAACCCCTACAGAAATCTATAGCTTAAACGTCTTTTTGGATCATTTAAAAAAATTCTCCTCTTTTCTCGCCTCTTTTCTTCTTTTCTTTCTTCATTTTTCTCCCCTTTTTCGCTTTTTTATTTTTTCCTCATTTTTCAATGGGGGGGGGGTGGGCATGGCCTGCTGGGCCCCCTGGATACGCCGGTGTTGTCAGTTACAGTAACAATTGTCTACAAGACACACTTCAACAGCTGTATCCACGTGTAATGCGAAGAATGATATATCTCGAGGATGGTAAAAGTATTTACACGATTCCCGCAGTTCCGTTATTACTGCATTTTTATCAACACCTGTGAACAACTGTAATGAAATGTGTGCCTCTATTTTTTTTTTAAATTTGTATGTTTTATATAATTAATGCATGTACATGTAGTTTTTTTCTAATTTAAAGCAAGATGGATTTTAGTAAATATAAATTCATTTGATAAAATTTGTTTGGTACTGTAGAACTGGACCTAACTTTAATTATGACGTCTTTTTTTCAGTAAACCCTCTTCCTCCTTATCCTGTGATCGATGGATGTGATGAAGGGCAGTATTGCGTTTTAGAAAAGGAAACTCGAGACAATATTACATGCTCTCTTAATGACATTCGTCCAGACGTTAGTCTCAAGTGGAAGGTTCTGCATGTGGATATGCCTTCTTCAATATCTTTCAATAATGATCAGTTGCTTGTTAAGGAAAATGGTGATACGTTCAATGTGAAGCTTTCTTCAACCATTCATTTTAAAAGTGCGTTTAATAACAGAATTACCGTAGAATGCACGACATCAGGACCAAATGCTATTCTGTTTGACCTTTCGACTAAATTTGACCTTTTGTTCTTGAACGGTAAGCTTCGTCCGTATTCCTGTATTTTTGTGTAAGGGTCATAGTATGAAGATCTAATTTCGTAAAGGCAGAAAACAAAACACGGCATGCATGTCTGTATGTTTTGTGGACAAGTGGCAAAATGGTTTTACCCGTTGATTTTTCCAGTTTCAATTTGTCGTGCTTTCAACAATCACCAAAAACTAGCTAAGAAGTTGAACATTAAAAAATAAATGCATTCTTGTTATTTCCTCAACACGACATGTAGATTAGCCGATCACAATATTACCGTGCTTTGGAGCTCTCCAGTAAGACAGGTACAATTACAGACAAAAAACAAAACAAAACAAATAACCTTGCAGTAAATAACCCGTTTTAAATGCAAGACATCTAACTCAACTGCATTGAAAATCTCAATCGATAATATAGTCGGTAATTGTTTACCGACTTTACGTAAGCGTCTTTCATAAAATATCTGTGACGTTATTCTTGTAATATTGCTTTACAATAAATCTTGCATCAATAAATGATTCACTTTATCTGAAGGTTGCTCAAGAAGAAATTTATCCTTCAAAAGTTTTATTTCAACGATTATTCTGACCTTTATCTTTCTTTTCTTCTTTTTCTGACCAATTAGTTCACCCTACCCAAGGACGAAATTTTAAGATACAGACTCATGTTATAGTTATCATGGTACTGATAGCGATCGCATTTGTCTTCATAATCATTGTCGGGATATCAAGAACCAAATGTAAAGGTATGTCGTTCATCCTTTCAAAAGAGAAAATTCAATTGCTTCTCCCTCGTCAATACTTTGTTCGTTAGTCACCAGTTAGATTCGCATGGATGTAGAAAAAGTCTGTCCTCTTCAAAACATATTTGGCTGAAAATATTCGCTTGAAGGTATTCTAATGGATACAATATCCCACTCCTAAGCTGCATTTCAAGGGGTTTTTAAACTAAAAGTCTGGGCATATTTTATGCGTTTTCACCTCAAATAGAGCAACAAGTATATTTGCCTGTCTTTTAATACATTTTCTTGGTTTTTACACAGTTAATCTGGAAAAGTCGCAAAGTTTAACGCACAACAGAAGTGAACAAAGGGAAGAGGTTGGTATTTATCTATTTATGAATGAAGAAAAGCAATTATAAAATAAAAGCGGTTACAAGCGTTTGTATAATTAAAGCACAACTTTTGTGAGTTATGTATGCGTTAATTGCAATGCATATCTTTTTGGTTTCCTTATAAAGCCAGTGGTTCTTGAAACACGATATATGTATATGGTTCGCAGAAGTCTTTAAATGTGTTATCAAATGTTTGCCCCTATCATTTCAATGAACTTTGAAATTTTATAACATCAATACTTAGCTTTTAAACGATATGCCAAATGTGATGGCAGTGGGGAGACATCCCGTTTCATTTCTCAACAGTGGCATTAGCTATAAGGAAAATTGCGGAAGTTACATTTATTTATCTTCCTAATTTCAGACTGAATATTGAATTTGGTCGAAAACTTAATATATCCATAGGGACACTTAAAGATACTTTTGTACGTCGTGTCGTATTTTCTGTCGTTTAAGAAAACTGTGTCTCGATGGGCTCAAATCTTTAAATTTAGTAACAATAGTCGAAACTTGTGTGAAATGTTATTGCTCGGACTACATTGAAAGTTGCTGATCGGACCAAAAATAACCTTTACTTGTGTAATCAACGATATACGAACAACATAGTTCTCCTATACGGTAAGTGCCAATAAATCGTTTGAGAAATGAGGTCCTTCGTGGAACTAGAATACATCAGAAGGATATCTTCACTGGTAACTCAATCAAAAGTAGACAAGGTTTCATATTAATTAATAAAAATATATGCATGGGGAAACGTATATAAATTTCTATGTTTTCCCACCGTT
Organism: Holothuria glaberrima; assembly: GCA_009936505.3. Classification (NCBI taxonomy): domain Eukaryota; kingdom Metazoa; phylum Echinodermata; class Holothuroidea; order Aspidochirotida; family Holothuriidae; genus Holothuria; species Holothuria glaberrima. The sequence continues at coordinate 7,445 of WURT03098551.1, forward strand.
TGATATTCAAACAGATAATTCCTATGAACCCAGATTTGGCAAAAGACACGGAAAAGAGAGGTGAGCTAAACTTCAGATACTTTAAGATATTATAACACAATTAAAGCAGGCATATGTAAGGCAAAGCAATGCATACACACAGGTTTTTAAGAAAAGTAGCCATAGTACTGTAGGTAAGAGTCGCCACTTTTCGAACTTAAAGTAGTAGAATTTTGGGGCTTTCTTATCGTTGATAGCATACTATTGCTATGCTAGTCAAAGAACAAATTTACCTGTACAGCAATTTGTGAGCATAAATTGATATAGCAGTACTAGGAAAATACTATTCGTTTAAAATATGCGCGTCGTAAAACCGTCCGGAAAATGTTTTTAAGGTAGTCATTACTTTAGAATGTTTTAACAGGAGCTAGAAGGAACAAGGAACATGTATTGATGGGAAGTTAACTTTCTATCCATTTACATTTCAGTGACGGATGAAAGCGATGACGATCTTTCTACAGACGGGATAGATATGGTGAATGAAAAATACACATTAGCAGAACTTCTCCCAATACGTCAATCTTCCGCAAAGGGCGAACTCCGAATTGTAATCCTTGGAAAAACTGGAGTTGGTAAAAGTGCTACAGCTAATTCTATTTTAGGAGAGAACATATTTTTTGAAGATTTCAACGCTATGCCTACTACACTTAGAGCAAGCTGTGCGACTCGAAAAATAAACGGTACAAAAATAAGTTTGATAGACACCCCAGGATTGGATAACCCAGATCGAAGGACAGGACACATTCTGGAAGACGTTGCCAGGATAATGGTGATATTTTCGAAGGGGGTGCACGTATTTCTGTACGTTCTGAACGCCGCTTCTCCTCGTTTCAATGAAAAAGACCTTGAGTCTATTCGAACTTTTGAAGTAAGTTTTTATTCACGCCATAAAGTTAATTTTCACACCTCCTATTAATGCAATATTTCCAACTACAATGCAGACATAATGTTTGCACCTAAAGATAACATAAAATCGGAGAAACGAAATAACAATTACTTAATCCCATTACGACAGACTGAAATCTCATACCTCGTCTTATTAGATTTATATTTTCATTTTGCCATTTTTTTGGTGAAGGCTTGGACCCGTACATGTTTCATATGTTCTATTGGTTTGCATGCTATCTAAATTCTAGTTCTACCTATACCAGATACTTACTCCAGCTTGCTACCTTTAACAAATAAAACGTTTTAAAAGGTAAGTCCTTGCTTTCTGCAGGCTCTGCCTTCGTCCGAAAATAATTTTGATATAGGAGGAACTTAAAAAGCTGAATGGAGTAAAATTCATCTCGGAGATGAAAAGATAAAAATAAATACAACTTATCAGACTACAAGACACAAACCCAGGAAACCACAACAGCGACTTTTTTCGACACTTGCTACATAATACTTATACTGTAAATGATGTAACGAAGTGTAATTACTTAAAAGTCATAACATTCCTCCCTTGTTTTTTTTTTTTTTTCAAGAATATCCTCGGAGGTAATTTGGAAAGCTATAGAATACTTGTATACAGTCGCGCAGATTCCATTAACCAAGAAATGGATCTGAATGCATACTGGATTAAGCAACAAAAAGGTGGGGGACCTACATCATACTTTCTCAAGGAATTTAAGAGAAACGTTGTTGCTGTTAACAATAGTGCCAGTAGTTTAGTAGAAAGAGAAAGGAATCAAACCGCTATACTTTCACTGATAAATCTGCTAATAGAACAAAACCAAAATTCACCCTATATGAATGATGCGTTCATGAAAGCTGCAACAGAAAAAAAGAACTTCCAGCAAACGAAGAAAGGTAAAAAATGGAATCCTGCATTGGTGGTAGCTGTTGAGAAGATATGGGCAGCTCATCCTGAGATGGACGCGTCTAGCAACGAGTTCGTGGAAAAAGTGCTTCTTCAGATTGATGATCAAAAAATTGTTGAAAATCGAGAAAGTGGGAGGAATAAAAACGCCAGCAATGTAAGGACTAAACGCGGTAAGAGAGAAACAGACAAAATTAAAGGTGAAGTTTTGTTGATTTCTGCTGAATATGAGAAGATAATGGTTGCCATAAAAAGTTATCGTATTTCGACATTGTAGCACACATTTGCTGACACACTTTATATTCTATTTGGTTTTGTATTTGTGTATTGCAGACTAGATGGTTTATTGGATGAGTCATAAGACAGCGCTTATTATAAGGTGAAACTAATTTTGTGTTTGGAGTTTTATGCATACTTAAAAGCACATGAAGTGAAGTAAAATCTAGAAAATGATGTCATAAAGGGCGACACGTATTTCGGTTTTGTATGTGCACTACAGCGTGTCAATAACCGGTTAATTAAACCTGCACTCTGCATTAGGTAGAAGATAATGCACCATCCGGGGGAAATGCAAGCGATGCACGAGGGTGATGTGCTCGGTCATACAGTGGAAATAATAGTTCTTTTGAAAATCAAATATTTTTACTATACATGTATGTAAGGTCTTGGTAAGGTCTTGGCCTCGGACCTTGCCAGTCTCGGTCTCGGGTTTCTGTGCCTGGTTCCGTTCGGGATCTTGAGAGTAAGGAGTCTCGGTGTAGTCTCGGATGTGGTAGCCTCAAATACGACAAGTTATATATCAAATAAGTCGCAGAATATTTTTAATAAGGGCATGCGGTCTAGTCTCAGTGAAATCCGTTGTGGTGTATGCTATGCCCATCTTATGGTCAGTTCTGCTAAAAGTCTAAATAAATTATGTTCTTTTCATTTCCGATGAAAATGATACAACACTTTGTGCTGTTGATATCAATATCATAATAGCATACATTCATTTCATTACACTCCGTTTATCTGTCACCTTAAAATAATACCTTTGAAATTGGCTTTTCGCTAAAGCATAACATTAAATCGTAAGCAGAACTAGCTATAAATATTCCCGAACTAAGCTCTTTTCAGAAAGTTTTCAATTACCAGTGTTGTAACGAGTCACTCAATTTTGCAGTCGACTCGAGTCATTTACTTCTTTCAATGTGACTCAAGTCGAGTCCCCGACTCGGTCATTGTATTATTTCTAAGAGGAAAATTATGATACAATTGCTCGAGTCATTTCCCTTTTGAAAATTAGTGACTCGAGTCATGACTCGTTACAACGCTGCCAATTACTGAAATTTCTCTCTCTGGTACTTTACATATCCTTCTATTTTTTCAGTGAATTAAGCATGTGTATCGTTTTGTCTGTTTTTAAGGGAGTTCTCCGACATGTTTAGTCGGCTAAAGCTTGTCAAGGACTTTCCCGCTGTATATTTTCATGTGATTAAACACATTGCTCCATGACAACTTCCTACACAATTGAAATCAAAGTTAAGTGGAAGCAATGGGTACTGGATGTCATGTAACATGTAATGAAGTAATGGTATATTCTCATTGTTGGATAGGTTTGCCGTCTGGTGCTAGACAACATGACCATATAACACACTTATTCTGGTCTAGAAGAATATTTTTCTCACAAAAGTTTGTAAGTACTGACGGTAGCCAACTGCTTATTGTTTGCTTCTCCAATGGGTTTGTCATCCCTTATTGTGATTTGATATTATTGGGAACATTCGTTCCTACCACATGTGATTCCTGGTGGAGGCACCTTCATATCTCATTAGAAGAAAAGTAAACCAACTGAGCCTGTGCTGGTCCCGACTGGGTGCGCCAAGTCAGGACCGTTTCCAAGTGGAGACGTAATTGTCATCACAGACCTTCTCCCTTGAGTAAACGAGAAGAATTAAATCACTTTCACATGTACTGGACTCATTCTACACTCATTTTAATAGCTTCCTTATGCTGAAAACTTAAGCTTTCAGAAATCAATACATTAGCATGTGTACATGTGAGTTAGTCCTCGTTCCTTACAATATTTTCATGAAAATGTGTCTTTTTACACGAAATGAAAATCCTCTTATCTTACAACCGCCACGGCCTTATTTACAACGTTGACCTTATTTCTCTGTGAAACTGCCACAAGCACTGCTTAGCTTGGGTAGCAGACAGTTGTGTGGATATGATGAATTCTATATGGGAGGGTCTAATCTATTGATTAATTCAATTATACAACATAACATGGCATACAGTCCTTTTTTGTGAGTGGAAATATAAATCTGCTTGCATGGTGATTTCATGGAAATCTGCTTAAGATGGAACCGCGAGAGGAAACTAGGAGGATAAAGAAGAATGAGAAAAAAAATCAAACCGAACAAGTGGTAACTAGAGCACCAAATGGTGTAAATGTCTCCTTCGACATCTCCAGCGTCGCAAGCTGTAAGGTAAATTCTTTGTTAAGTCTTATTGGGAAGCCTGGAAGGGGGCTGACTGCTGCGCAACAGAATTTTACCAAGGCTGGCCAAGTTACCGATTACAGCGATATATTGTTGTTCCTAAGACTTGTAAAATAATTTGGCTCATATGACAAGGCATAATCGCTTACGTTGCCATTGCACAAATTAGCCGAGTCAACATATTAACCATAGCTGTTAAACTGACCAATTAGTTTCCTGGTTTCTGTGCGGTTCGAGTTTGAACACGGAGCTATTGATTTAGTCAACTCGATAGGCTATTTTGGCATTATTGTTTAATTTCACAATAAACGTGATCAGTGGCGTAGCGAGCGAGGGGCAGGGGCGGGAGCCCCCCAGTTGAAACTCCGGCCCCACTTGCCCCCCCCCAAATGAAATTACAGACCGAGAAAAAATATTTTAATACACGCCAAATATGTGTGCCTACAGGCTACATTATGATATCTATTGCGATTTTGTCAGTCCTAGAAATATATTGTACTGCTAGAATCCGATTATGAGCAAGTTCACGCAGGACTCTTATCTGCCGAGTACGTCCAACTCCAGTATATTTAGCCCAAGAATGGCAATACCAAACTGAAGGTCTGAGCTCTGTCTCCCTCGAGTCGAATTAATCAACTTCCATTTATATCCACCCTGACACACTGACGCATTGACTTTGTGTGTGAAAGTCATTGACTGTTTTCGGTC
>WURT03098562.1:0-30810 GCA_009936505.3 Holothuria glaberrima
AAAGGCCGTGGCCTGCTCGACTTGAACCAATTGGTTGGAAACTGGGCCGTTAAACCTCATATAACTAACTATATGATCTTCGTCGGGGAGCACAATCTTCATCTCACATGTTAAGGCTCCCACCTTTAACGTTGAATAAATCCAATATGTTTGATATGGCGGGTGTTGCAGCTAGACAGAACTGAAGATGAAAGCGTGCGGAGCGCGCGAACATTTTGCGAAGTTATACAAAGAATTGTTACAGAACTTACTGCCTACGAGCCTGATAAAGAGCCATGTGGAATACTTTCTGATTATATCTGTCTTCACCACTACTCGCCTATGTAGTTTTTTGGTAACCTAACTTTTTAGTTTCAGGTCACAAAAAGTGGGGGGAGGGGACAAATGTATTAGCGCCCCTCCTCTCAAAACGTGGAAGAACATGTCCCCCGCCACCCGCCCAAATCGACGTCCATGCGCATACATAGTTAAAGGGCATAAGCAGTCACCCCAAACTTATTTTGAAACAACAGAGAAATCTCACAGACTTCTTCTTCTCGTCCAAGTATTTTCTATTATATTTCAGGACTTAAATCTGGCATATTCAAGGTAAACCAAGTGTCTTCACCACTACTCGCCTATGTAGTTTTTTGGTAACCTAACTTTTTAGTTTCAGGTCACAAAAAGTGGGGGGAGGGGACAAATGTATTAGCGCCCCTCCTCTCAAAACGTGGAAGAACATGTCCCCCGCCACCCGCCCAAATCGACGTCCATGCGCATACATAGTTAAAGGGCATAAGCAGTCACCCCAAACTTATTTTGAAACAACAGAGAAATCTCACAGACTTCTTCTTCTCGTCCAAGTATTTTCTATTATATTTCAGGACTTAAATCTGGCATATTCAAGGTAAACCAAGGAGTAATTCCTCGTGAATCTCACAATTTAGTGAGAAAAATATTGTCACATGATTCTCAATAGCCATTCATGAAATAAGGTAGACCACTACACTAATCCAAACTGGGGTGGACTGCATTTTCACTGACTCGGTCTATACCTGTGACTTGACGTTTAATCGCAGGAACAAAACTTGAGTAAGATTTACAGTATGCGTGACATATCGTCCAAAAAGTCAACCTCTAGAATGAACAAACATGGCTACTAAATGTGCAGTATATTTCCTCCTTCTTAGCTAGTCATGGACTATGCATGCATGCTAAACCCTCGGTGCGGACTCAAGTCTTTGCTGATATCCCCCTTTAAGGCTTCCCAATCATCTAAACAAGGCATATGACGTACCGCCTGCTACGTAACAAGTGACACGCGTGATAAACCCATAATCTAGATAACAGAGGAGGTCTGAAGCCCTTTCGTTATGTTATCATGTAAAAATTCTCCCTTGGGAACGAAGCTGCCTTTGGGATGGACTCCCTCCGGAAAAAGGCTTGGTTTTCGCCCTTTGGCTCTTCATCAGAGACGGCGTCGAGGGGACTTTGGAAAAAGAATGAACGTACATGATCAAACACGCAGATTACAGTACAATAAATATTAAATACCAGAGAGTTGATAACAATCACCTGGTAACACAATACTTACCTGTCAATAAAAGTATCACAGCAAACTTTGAGTTTGACACGGTCATGGTGACTTCCAAGAATACGTTTCCTCTGTTTCCAAAGGGTCTGTAACTGATTATTATATCCTGAAGTAAATGGCACTTATATTATAACATGGCTTCCTGGATAGAAATATGACGGACGATGTTACTGTACAGGTATATCACCACACACTTAACGAACGCAGACCCGCTTCGTACTGAAAATAGGGTTGAGCTCTTTGCCAAACGGACGGTATTCCAATTTCAATGACGTAAAAATGGTTTGGAGCTTACTGTAAATCCCTACGAAACAATAACAGAGATTATTTTGCAGATGCAATGCCGCCAAGTTTGCCCCGTGAAACCAAGCTGAAGAACGTTCAAGAGATAAACGTAATAAAGACTATGGGTATACACGTCCTATAATATGAACTGAATATGAGCGAGGAACAGCCGTCGCTAGTCAAATTGATTGGAGAAGTCACAGGTCTAACGGTACAGTGCAATCACCGTGCTTTCCGTGAGGTGCAAAGGCATGTAGGCTTAGTGGTGCTTTTACCAAGGCACAAGATAACAAGCCGTTCAGTGTAAGGACCCTTAGGGGAATCAGTCCGTCAATCAGACCATTCAAGTTTCGCCCGTTCTTCCTTATCTGCCCTGTAAATCAAGACCGATTATTGTTCAAAGAATCGCCGCGGGTGTTAAGATAGCCTGTGCAAACTAGAGTCGCACTGCACAAATCGCGGGACTAATTCCTTCAGACAATTCTAGGACAACCTTCGACCTCTACCATCCATGAAAACAGAAGCCTGGTGAGCTGTGATTATCTGGACGAGAATAATTGCTACAATCGGTACCCGCAGCGGGTGGCCGTATGTCGAGTGTTCCAGTAAGAAAGCTAAGCCAGGCCTGTTGATCTGGTGAAGGATACAGCCCACTGTCTTGCTCATCCGATAGATGTCTATTTCCCATGTACCTATTGACTCCTTTCACTTTACCAACAAGCACGTTGGAAAAACGAGACACATTTGACTCCTGCTGCGAAGATTATGTACAGGCTCTACATAACGAATAGAAGATGGGCCTGCGCAGCAGACGTCATTTTTGTACAAACATAACTAAGTTATGTGTATTATGGATGGATAATGGAATATGGCATGCCGGCGGCACCCAAGGGTTAGAAAACCAATATGAATAATGGATATGTTCAGCTTCTCCGTTTGCCTACGTAGCAGACTGTGCCGCATATTCTTTGTTTAGTCATATCCCTAACTGAAGCTGAGTCGGGCAAATAGAGTCTGCTCCGCGGGGTACGTCTCCGTCTCCTTCGTTGGATAACTGGACTCTTTGAACGGCAGCCTTCCTTCGGTACGTGTCTGCAAATGCTCCAGACTCGGAGAGACAGTACACAGGCGTAGGAAAAAGGGAGCAGGGGCTACCGCCCGCACTCTGATTGTGAGGGAGGAACCCCCCCCCCACACACACACACTTTGGATGATATGCTGCCAAAATATGGCATTGAATAGGTTGAAATTACTTCAAAGTTTGATTAAAAATGCACCATTTTGCATCTAGGGAACTTAAATCAGTCACAAAATTTCCAAAGGGGCCCAGGACACTGATGACTAACCTTCATTCCAGCCCCCTCTCTTTCAAAAAGCTTCCTACGCTAATGAAGTCTGATGTACCGTTCAATGTGGGAAAGTTCTGTGTAGTTTGACAAGGCATTGTATCTGGACCGTGCCCCGCTGTCAAAGAAAGAGGCGTGACAAACACGCCCGCTACTGAATCTGTACTTCCCCCATCCCTTTTCTCTCTCCCTAACACACTCAAATCCAATTAGGGACCCTTAGGGTGGGATCACGTAATTTAGTGCCACTACTACCAATATGCAACCAAAATCAATGTTCCTATAATTGGTCCGAACATCCGTTTTAGGTCCCACTGTGACCTGGACCGTTCTTGGACATAATTGTCTAAAGAAGGAATAAGCACTATTTCCAACAAATTAAAGTGGTCTCAAAAGTAGAAAGAAAAAGAATACCAGCAAAAGTTAAAAATTAAAAATTGAAGAAATGGAAAACATATCTAGGCTATGCATAGCCTGGAAACGTGACGTCACGTTTTATATGAGCTCCTCTCTAGCCTGAGCAGGGAGTTGCAACCTGTTTGCATTCCCTGGCCTGAGTAGGTCAACAGCTTAATCTAAAGGGAAACGAAGTCACCCAAATTATTAAGGGGAAACATTGCGTTTAAAATGCACCAACATGGAATACAAAGAAAATCCCTTTAATCATTATTTAACAGTTTAGTCTCACCAATAAACTCTATAGCAGTAACTTCTTAAAATATTATGCATTACAAGAGTAATGTACGGATGTTGCATCATTTGAATTTTTGAAAGTTTGGGCGAACAAATTATTTTTGTGCAAAAAATAACTGAATTTATTCCACGGTGAGAGCGTTATTACTTGAAAAGAAAGCTACCGCATGCCTCATTTTGAATTGTCTATTATTCTGTATCCATAAACACTGGTTTTTAGAAGCAAGAGAATTTTCTGTTAAACAAACGCAATATGTCCCTTAAAATCTGCTCGGATCCAACTAGCTGTTATCAAACAGGGCTGCTCGTATAATAAGAGTTTTAAAAAGTAATATGATGTTTTCCAAATTGACACGTACTCGTTTACATGGAAAGCCTTGCCGTGCAACTGCTATTTATCAATTATAAGCCACCTTTTATTTGGCGAAATCATTAAAGAGGTCGTGAATGTCTGCTGCGTGGGGTGACCTCGTACAAGATCAAGGCTAACTTATGTTGAGATGCCAGAGTTCCAATTAGGAATACCTGGCACGCTGCATGCCACAAGCCGCGGAGCTAGAGATTATCAGTACGGATATCCATGGGGTTAACCAAACAACTCAGTGTGTTTGGCATTGATCTCTCTTTCTACTTTATTCCGAGGTCACGTGATCAATAAAGAAGGAACTTAGAAGGGTCACTATAGGCTTAAATTGTTTGGCAAGGGCAAAACTCATATCAAAACGATAGGCTTTTCCGACCCTTAAATTTCCAAGCAAACTTAAATTAAAATACTCCATAAATCAAGCAAAATTTTTTCCTGCTGTACTTTTGGCTCAAAAGTCCGTGAATGATAAGGTCTACGCCAAACTTTCTGGCGAATGACCAACAGGCAAGTAAAATTTCCAATTTTCCTCAACAAAACCTTTAGCCTACATTTTTCAATTTTTTTTTTTTCTAAGAAAAGTCATACTTTCAAAGTCATACTTCCAAAGTAAAGCATACAGGAGCCGAGAAATGTTCGCTCAATATCCCTTCAGCAACCCGACCGTCGCCTTTGTCGAGGGTCCTGACTGCTGTTCCAGGGAAATTGCCCCCCTATCGGGAAATCCGGGCGCTTCCTCTGACCTTTCGAAAACAGACATTAGCTGTCCGCGAAATTTTTTTCCCACTTCGATGTAGACAAATCATGGCAATGAACCAATCAGCTTCTGCTACGTCAAAGCTATGTCATTTCTCCCAAATGACAATTTCTCTACATATTTTTGTAATTTTGACGCCGGATTATGAAAGAACATACCAAATACCACCAGGACACGTAACCCTAACCTGTATGCTAACCCTAACCATTATTTTGAAACAATTTTCAAAATTCCTGAAAATTCGAAATGGACAAATCGACGGAAGTGGAATACAAAAAATTAGCTAGCTGTCCTGCACTTTACCAGCTTGGCAAGTCAATGACCTACGTGTGGAGGTAAGAGCCTACATATAGTACCACGACCGGCTGTCCATGGCGCCAATGAAACTGAGTTTCTAGCCGATCCACCACGCAGGCAACGCTACTATTTCCACCGGCCAAGCATTATCATAGAAACACTTCCGTATAGTGTTGCCCTTCCCCAAAACGAACAAACCACACAAACATGCAACAAAGTGTACTTTCGTAGGATATCTGTTCACAAGTTCATTTTTACGTCCTTTATGTCGGAAGTCAACTCCTTTGGGATAATAAACACAGGCACGCACCTGTGTTTATTGCCCTAGGCTGATCACACGAGGGGTTACCTTAAGGTCAAGAAGGGCAAGTCATCATTTTATTATGGCGGCTTTTAATAGACATTAAGCTCCCAAATATGAAACTGGTGTTTGTAATAAACACGTTATTACTATGTCCGTAGCATTCAAGAATCTGTTTTGTTTCGTTTAGTGCAAAATACTATCTGCATAATTTTGCAATCGTCAAAATATTCTGAACAATTTGAAATAAGGCCGTGACAAGGTGGCATCGGTGGAGGTTGCCATTTGGTTGAACTCAGAGGGGACAGTCCTACTTAATATAACTACGTAGCAGGGCTGTAACATCCCAGTCCGGACTCGGACTCGATTCCGGACTCGAGCACGTTTTTCGCCGGACTCGGAATTGACCAGGAATGGGCTCAGCTGGACTCGGACCGGAGTCGATTCCAGCCTCAGTCGAGTCCACAAGTTCCATTAATGTTTCACTGGAGGCAATATCATTATTGATGCACAATTTAACAGGTAAATGGTCACATAATGTCAACTAAATTACAAGATCAGCCAGAGTATGAAACTGACTCCTGAAAAGTGCCCCTTTTATCATAAGCGTAATTATAAATAGTACAAAAAGCATTTGTATGAGGGGCTACATTGTCAAATGGCCGTACTCGGAATTGGCCCAGGACTGGAAAACGGCCTGGAATCGGAATTGGCTCGGAATAAGAGTGTATAATTGAACTCGGTATTGGCCCAGAATGGTGGCCACTGGAATCGGAATTGGCCCGGAATTGGGTTTGGCGGACTTGGTTACAGCTGCCCTGCTTCGTAGCCAGAGAGATGACACGCGTGCAGTCACCGTTCATTCCGATCCGATGAATGTATACTATTTGACCAAGCGTCATTACATCAAAATGAAAATGCAGTCACCTCAAATTGAATTATAATAAGCGAGTATCCATATTCATGAATGACACTTAAAAGTCATGTGACAACAATTTTGTTACTGAAGTTTAAATTTATGCAAAGAACTCCGTTTTTACCTTAAAGGTAACATACAGTCTCCCAGAAGTTGCTTCAAAAAGTTAGCAAACTCTTGCAAATCTCCTCTTAGTTGCCTCACGTACCTCTAACGATGTTAAGAACATACTTATTACAAACAAAACGTTAAGTAAGGAGTTTACTCCCTACGAATTTAACCATTCATTACCTTCGTAAATATGTCCTTTTATCAAATTATAAGACTATCATTCTAACCATTCTTGTCTTATGGTTCTCTTGTTTGGCGATTTTTGTTCCTAGTCATGCCGAGTGAAGTACACACTTTGCAATATTGTACGAATTATTTGTAATGGAACCTGTCACTACGATGGTGTCGCAGAACGTTAGGTACACTTTATAGCGGTATAGGGTTCAGTGGATCTTAATATCGTCACACCTCACTGAACCCCATAAAGTTAGTGTACCTGTGTCACCGTCACCCTCATGTTATGCTCATTCTGCCCTCTCGTTCCCTCATTTGAATAGTTTAGTCTGCATTCGATATTTGTAGGTATCAATTAATCGCAGCTTCCCCCTATGCCTACATCAATGGTTTTCTCCTCTCAAACTTAAATAATTTCTTTGAAGACCATATCTGTCGATATCATACTAGGCAAGGAAGCACTTCTTCCATTGTACCCCGCTTTTATAGACTGAAGAGTAGCCAGCGTTTTGTTAAATATACAGGTCCAAAAATTTGGAATGACCTACCTATTTCAATTAGAAGTAGACACTCCCTTAATTGTTTTAAAAGTCACTTGAAGAGGCGTTTTGTCATTGTCAGACTTGTAGTGGAGTACAAAACTGAGAGTACGAGTATGAGTACACAGCACAGAGTACAAGTGCGAGTACACGACATAATCAGTACGCTCATTGATAATTTGGTCTCGTAAAATCAACCTGTGTTGTCCTGTGTTGTCTTCTTTTTTTTTTCTTTCATTCGTATCAAATAATTTATACTTCCTGCTTTCGTGCTTTATGTATAAACATTATTGTTAATCTTTCCGTGTTATTTTGTTAGGGGACCACACATAAGATGTTCAGAGCTTTTTTGGTTTCCCCTCATCCAGGCTTTCATGTATATTAGTTATGTATATTGTTTCTATCATGAAAGCTACTCTATGAAGTTGATTGTATGCTGTTTATACATTGTCGATTATCGGTTGGAATGAAATTTGACTCTTTAATAAATCAAAAATATTGTCAAATGTCAAAAAGCCATTTATGAATAAGGATGACGGGGTTCATCAATTCTGACAGGGTGACTACATTTTCCCTTTAAGAAAAGGAACATTTTTGTTCTGAATATTATGAACAATAGGCTTGCCATAGAGATAAGACCAGATTTTAACATTTTATTCATCCGTCAAAGTAAGAATGGGGCGAATGCTTACATAATGCTTATTTGCTTAAATAGCCATGAAATGGTTGCCTATAACTCCTTTCACACTAAGAGCGACGCGACGCAACGCGACCGTCGCGACACTATACGATAAAAAAAGTTGAAAACTATGTCTTTACTAAATTCTTGAACACTATAGGCACTAAACGACGCCATAAAACTAAGTTGACTTAATTTCAACTTTCACTCACTTGTCGTGGAGGGTTTTTTGCCGTGAACAATAAGATTGAATTGCCATTATGTTAGATCACATGACTAATTTGTCATTGAAATATCGCCGAGAGGTTAAGAAAATGCCGCTGGTAGTGTGAGTGGGCTGGCGATATTTTTATCGCTTCGTATTGTATAGCAGGGAGTGTGAAAGGGGCTTAACCTGTAACTACTGTCTTGTCTGAAATCAACCAGGGTGTTATAAAAGTGTCCAGAAATTGATACGGTATAATGACGCTGTTTTCTGTAGAGTTAGTTTCTCAAACGCCCCTCTGTTTTCCCTTCCACTTGTATAGTTTCTTCAATTTTCTATCCTATCAACGTAATTTAGATATGTCCCTTAAAAAACAGTAGTGACGCCAGGATGTAATCGAATGGGGGCATGGATGGGTCTGTAGCCCGAATTAACTCCGACAATAGCGAAGCGTCTGTGAAAATGGGGTAGCCAAATTGTAGTATCACCTCGCGCAGCCGATTGTTTCAGGTTTTACCAGGTGGAAAAATATTTTGTTAATGGGAGTAATTCAAAGAAATTAATAATTTTGGCCAGTCAAATTGAAGGCGATTTCAAATTGTTGGGTTTTAATTGAGGAATGAAAGGTTGGGGCAACCGATTGCCGTTAGGGATGACAAAGGATACGAGACTTAACCATAACAGGTAAGACCCCCGACAACATAAGACAGTTTTCTCAGTGAGTCGCCAGCATTTCCAGACGGGGGCTGCGGCCTCCTTTCAACAGTTCTACCCCTGTCCGCCTGGCACCATCCCTAGACCGAAGTATTTATTACCGTATATCTGCAATATTGCATAATATGTGGATCGTCCTTTTACATTGATTTCTCTGGTAAGTTGTCCCTTTTCTTCGTTCTGGAATGTTAAGTGGCTTGGGAATTAAGTTCAATGGTTGTGTCCGTCAGTATATTTAACTATAACGGTTAAGTGCACATATGAATTTTCATGAAGTAATATATGTATTTGAAAGTAAACATGGGATAACACACTCTAAAAACATCCTGGTGAAATTTAACAAGGATAGGGGTCAATAGTTTTCCATACATTTCCTGGTTAAAGTTACCAGGAGATCCTGTTCGAATTTAACCAGAAAAATGTCAAATTTTGACAAAGATCTTATACGGAGTCGTAACTTCAACTAGGAAAATGTTTGACTCGGATTTCATGGTCACTTCCAACCAGGAAATGTATGAAAAACTATTGACCCCTATCCTGGTTAAATTTGACCAGGATGTTTTAGAGTGCAGGGTTGCTAGAAGTGCAATGCGTATGCATGGCATAATTTTCGGCAAAAGGGTACTTTTAACTTGGAATGAAATTACATTAGAATCGCTGCATCCTGCAGTTTAAGGGCGAGGGCCGGGATGAAGGACGTGCCCGAATGGGACATGGGGGGGGGGGTGCATAGCCCGATTTAGCTCCGAAAATAACGAAAGGTCGGTGAATTGTCTCCTCACCTCGAGCAGCCGAATGTTTCAGGTTTTTAGTAGAAACAATATTTTACTGGGGAAGAAATTAAAAGAAATTTGATAATTTCAGCCGGTTAAATTGGAGGAAATTTGAAATTCTTGGGTTTTCATTGGGGAATCAGCCTTCCCTAAATTAAAACAAATGAACTGTCGGGGCAACTGATTGCCGTTGGGAGAGACATAGGAAATTCACCATAGTAGACCCCCGACGACTTGAGAAAGTTTTCCCGATGGGTCCCCAGCATTCCCAGAAAGAGGCTGAGGCCTCCTTTCAACCCCTTTTCGCTTGGTACTATCCCTAGAACAGAGTACTTATTATCGTATCTACAATATTGCGAAATGTGTTGATCGTCCTTCAACACTCGGGATTTCGCTGGTAAGTTGCCACGCTTTTCAAAGCCAAACAGTGGGCACTCGTCAACAAACGTTAGTTCCGGAAGGTTCGGTTGCTTGGGAAATGCTGTGTTCAATGTTTGTTCGTCAGTTGATTAAACTGTAAAAGGCCATGACATGAAAAGTTACACCATTCAAGAAAATCTTCTTCTAAAAGGATAGGGAAATCTGTGCTCAAAACTGTTTTAACTGGCTTCATTGCTTCAACCAAAGAAAAGAAATTAATGTTTTAAAATCCGGACCCGGAAGCTGTCTCTTGAGAAAAAGGATTTCACACTAATTCGATTATGACGTCATGTAAGGAAACCATTCGTCAGTTCGTGATGATTTGATCAACCATACATGCGCTCCCGACGGGTAGCGTTATTCACATTCACCCAAACATTACATGTTAGCGAACGGACGGTTGTTCGTATAAAATATATGAATACAAAGATATGAAAACAATTATATGAATATAAATACATGAATGTAAGAGTAGGGAAGGGATATACGGAGGGGTAACTATGGGGGAGGCAAGGCTATTTTTAACTTTTGGCAAAATCTGAGCATATTTCTAACCTATAGAGACATACAAAGTATGTAGAAAGAATACTTTAAATTGAGACAACGGTAGTGGCGGCGCTCGTGTAAGGAAAGGAGGGTCCATTTCCCCCAGTCAGAACCTCTTCTCTCAAATACCACCACTTAGCTCCTGAAGTATAGTGGCGTGACGAGAGGAATAGCTGCCTTAATATTAGGAATCTTTGCATTGGGTAATGTATTATGAACCAAAATATACCTATCCTGAGACTTAATTTTTACCCAGAGATATGCTAAAACCTCAGAGCTTCCTGGGGCTTCGTCCTCTGGGCCCCCACCGGGGCTTTGTTCCTTGACCCCACCAGGGGCCCTAAGGCGGGCCCTTGGACCTCACCCGCTAAAGCTCGCGCTTCGCGCTCGTTTTCTAGGCGTGAAAACCTCTTTTACCCCAACAATTTCTTTTGCCCTCCGTTCGCCCCCCACACACACCTTTAAAATCCTCGTGCCGCTACTGGACAATGGACAATAATGTAAAATAGTGCCCTGAGGTCACATAATTAGTGAGGAGTAGAAGTGAAGGGGTGGTAGACCTCAGAATAAGGAAGCGCACAAATTCTGCAAAATTTTCTTCTTTTAATAAAATGTGAAATTGATCTCATTCCCAGTTTTAGAAGGCCTGGAAGGTATAAGGTGAATCTTGAGTCCACTGGATAGGAAACACTCCATTTTCATCGACTTCAGATACGCCAGTGGCGTACTTATGGACATAGACTGTCTGCTTTGGGTACATGCCTTAGAGGAATGCCATGTCAAAGTTCTAAAACTTTGACTAAACCACGAGAAGTTCAAATAAATGCATACAGTCAATGGAAAGCTTTGATTTCCAAGGCCCGTATATTATATCCAAGAGGCCTGTAATTATTCAGTTTTCCCAAGGGAGGGTAGCCCCTTCCCTTATACTACATTCTATCATTTACGCTCAGCCCGGCAAAAATTGCTAAATAATGGAAATTTCTAAATAATTCTACTGTCAGTTCCTTCCTTTGCCACAAAGATATCACCATTTTGCAGTTAAGGACATTTACCTCAGCAAAAAATGTCAAAATTAAGGGATAACATTCCCTTACCCCTCCCCTTGAAAGCTATCCCTTCCACAGCACTTCCCAAAATAATTGGCTTTCCTCTAAATGATAATTTCTCATTATGCGAGTGTAAAATTTTAACAAAGGTATTAGCACTATGTATCAGATCCATTGTAAAATGTAAAATTATCTCGGGGTGGGGGAGAACACCACCTTGCCTCAATCCCCACACAGACTCTTCCCTAGGACAAACGCCCTGCTTGGGGTACAAAAACGAATGATCTGCTCCTGGTGCTACCTATATCCTAGGTACGTCACTGGATTGTGCCTCTGTCAAGATTAGTACATGTCAGGACAATGTACCTTGTTACAAATGAATCTTGCAACAATATTGGTTCAGTCAAAACATAACACACATACGTGTTTACTAGACCCTGCGTTGCAGCATCCTTTCTATACAAGGTTCTGTGCGGGAGGGGGCAGCAGTATGGACTCGCCTGACCGCAGGCTCGATCTGGTAGCGTGTAAACTGACCAAGCTCTGTGCATCCGATTGCTGACGATTTTGTACAAAATATTTTCCATCCAGCAATAACACTGATTTAAGTAAGCGTATATGTGAAGTTTCCTAATATGACGTCACATACGTCACACGCTTTCCAAAATTTTTGAAGAAGTGAAAATTTCCAGCCTCAAAAAGGGTGTTTAAATTTATGTTTTTTAGGAGTGAAGGAACAGGTATTTAATCACAACAATGGTTGATATGTGTTGTAAAGAACATATTCTAATATATCTGCACAGTACAGGCGTTGAATTTTACGGTGTCATGGCCACTTTAAGTGTACATATGAATTTTTATGAAGTACTATATGTATTTGAAAGTAAACTTACGGGATAAAAGGGTTGCTTGAAGTGCAATACGTATGCATGGCATTAATTTGGAATATAATTGAATTTTAAGAATCGCTGTATCCCGCACTGTAAGGGCGTAGGGGTGAAGCAGTTTACCTTAAACTTATTTTCAAACAGTTAACAAGCATCTTAACTAGAATTTTAAAACAAAAATAATGCCTTCTAACCTATATTGACTTGAAAAAATGTTGTCACTGTTTTAATAAGTCAGGGCTTATTTCAGGGTACAAGGGGCTCGAGCCGCAAGTGAGCATTTCCCCCTCGGTTGACTGTATTTTCCCTTACATAAAATTAAAAGAAGGTCCTATGTAAGAGGCATGATTTTGTCCCTTATTCAAAAAGGGTGTCCCCTCCCCTGTGAGGGAAGTTTAAATATTTATGTGTCCTAAGATTCAGTTTCGAGCATCATGGTGTGTAGAATTAAGTCAAAAGTACTGCAAATTTTTTACTTTTTCACAGAGGGAACAATTAAATAAACAGTTTCGACCTTGCATCTTAGGAGAGTATATTTCCGCACACCACATTTTGACCCCGAGTCCCCGCTTTCAATGCCTGTGGTCAAAATCCACCACAAATTTAATAAGAAATGAAAGCATCCATATCCAAACAAGAAATCTACCCTTCAGTTATGTTGTGATTGACAAATTGGCTCCATTCGATAAAATTTAACACGTGTTCAATCCCCTATATCCACCCTAGGCTTGGGTTCTGTGACAATGGTTTCTGAGATAGCACCACGCATTTTGTGACTTTTTACTGGCAATGCAGTAGGGCAAGTGGTGACACTAGGCATGGAAATGGGACCCACCCCACCCCCTGTTGGGAAAAGCCGGCCTCTTATGTCCTTTGTTGAGTATTTTACAGTGTTCAATGCCCAACAAGGGGCAGTCGCCCCTAAAACATACCTATTTTTGCTCATGGGGAAGATTGCAGCATGTTAGTTTTAGAATACATTATTTAAGTACTGTATCTTTCAAATATTACATGGGCACCAAACCGTGAGCAAAATATTACAACTCAGTGCTGGAAGAGAGGGACTTACTGGATGAACCCATCGTTAACAGCGAAAAGTACTTTCTTAACTCACTTCAGTAATTCAAAACCAAATGTAACTTAAATTTCAAATGTGGGCGAATCCATTCAAATGGGCACTGAACAGAAATTTGGTCAAATGATTGACTAGATTTGGTTCATTTTAAACCAAAAATGGTTAGTTTTGAATCAAAACTAGTCAAATATCTGATCCCCTTTCGGTTCAGTGCACATATGATCCCTTTTCGGTTAATTTTAAACAGACGTTTTTAAGAGTCGATGAGTTTAAGGTTTGCAAAAGAACGCTATTTGCCATGCAATTAGGGAGTATTGCTGTTTCATGACCACCAGCGAGTGAAATGTAAACATGTTTAAATCTTATCTAGCTAATACTTTTGGGGAAAAGAACCTTCCGAGTGGTTTCGGGAGGGGTAAAACTTTAGTGGGAGGGAAAAAAATTTAACTCTCAATGCATGCAGTACCAAACCGATTTGAAGCAGCGTGGGAATTAGATTGACTAGATTTCGGCAGAGATCCACAAATGGTGAAACACACAATCATACAACTTTGCTTTGAAAATACTAGGGAAGGAGCTGTGAGAGGAGTAAGCGCCCTCTTCCGCTGGATCCGCAACTGTGTTCTGGTGCATGTACTTAGCACATATGTATTCATTTCTAAGACAGAGACTCAGTCTACAGCAAATAAATATTTGACATGTATATGGCGGTCCTGTTTGAAGCATTTTCATCTGATTTTGGTAAAACTTAGGAAAAAGCATTTCTGTCACGCCCGCTCCCGTTGAAGAAAACATTTTTAATGAAAAAATAATTTTGTCCCAGTTTAAATGTTACTTTAAATATTTTGTGATCTATTTGAACGTTGTTTTCAATAGCGCTAGCGAGCATTTGAGCTTGTGAAAATACACTCCGTCTTAACTTTTGAAGGCTAAATAAATTTTATTGCACACTTTTCCCATTGTTTTGTGTTCATTCTACGAGTGTATATTCAACATCAAAAACGTGACCTTAAACAGATATGTTCTGTGTGGCTGTATGTTGGAAAATGGATTTTTTATTTGCAGTGTTAGTTGTATCGTTCTTGAGATGTTCACAGGGTAAGTGTTTGCATATTGCTTTAGTAGTTAACTCGCGACATGCAATACTCACTGGGAAATGAAATAGTGGGTATCAGTAAAGACCAAAACACCGGTTATCAGTTTGCCATGTACCTTATAATCAATGGCATATGAAATAAGTAGACTGTTGTAACGTTTTTAATATGTTGGATGTATGGAAATTTTGTTTTTCAAATCCGAACTAGGTAAAAGTCACACACCACGTACCCACTAATCAAAAGAACCTTCACTGCATAATCACTCCAGCAGTCCAGCTTAACTCAAAACAGGACTCGAACTTATCGGGTGGGGGGTCGGCGACGTCCGATCCCCCTCAAATTCCCATGTGTACCGTTTCTGAAAGTTGAAACTGGCTGCTAAAGCAAGAAATAAGGTAACATGGGACAGATCAGTGCGCGGATACCCACTTTTTGCGAAATTCTGAAGAGTGTGTTCGATGTAACGACCAAGCTTTTCACGCACTTGGCGCGCTTTGGAAACTGATGTCAGCTGTCTTACATATTTGATGTTCTAATAGTTAAACAGAACCCCCTACTAGGGAACCCTGGTACACGTAGCCACTGCTTACCGTGTTTTCTAAAAGTTCATGATTTTCACGTGCAGCATCAATGGGTTTAGCTTGTCATTGTCCTACGTTATAGTTAAAACCTACAACGGAGGCCTGACCGTTTTGTAGGAAAGACGATGGGCATAGCACAGTGCATGCTTCCTCATAGGGGTGAGTTACCCCGACAGTGGATGTGACATGCTCTCCAGAGGTGAGGACAAAAGATTCTCCGTTTGTCACTGAATGATTTTTAACGTTTCGCAACTAGGCGCCTCTCCTATCCAGATTTCCAGAAAATAAATTAGCACTTGGCTTGATACTATACTATCTTTTGTTCCCAGTTGGCCTCAGCTGGCCTAGGCTATAAAAAGTTGAAGTAACCCATTATGTAAAGGCTTTCGTCCCCTACCCAACCCCGTGTCTCTTACCACAGAAACCCTATTCTTCCTCCTCTTCATCGTCGCCCTTGCTGCAGCATCACTTTTTGAAGATTGACATAGAGGAAATGTGCCCTTGCTGCTTTGGCGTATGGAGAGACCTTCCCTTACACCCAACCAAAATAAACATTCACTGAATTACGGGAATCTTTCAACAAATGATCAGTTCGAAAATTTGCCAAAAACAGCACCATTTTTCATTTGAGCCACCTCAAAAGAACTAGGACGAAAAATTGATCAGTCGAGGGTACAACCCATGGCAGGATCACATATGCACAATTTACACTGACTTTATGGGGGTACTTGGGGATTATGGGCGGCCATCAGGGCAAAAACAAAAAAGACAACAAGCAAAAATTACATTTTGATTTCAAAAATAAATTTTAAAAGCAAAAATATACCAAATATAAATTTTAAAAAGTAAAACAAGCAAAGAAACTCATTTAACCCAAAACAATTTTACCAAAAATAGTTATGTTTAATTTTAAAATTATTTTTTAACAGCAAAAACCTAAACATTAAACCCAAATAAAACGAAAATAAAAGTTGTTATTTCAAATTTTGTTGTTCTGAAAAACAAACTGTACCTCCTGCAACAAATATTTCTCCAAAAACCTTAAAATATTTCCACAGAGTACAATTTAAAAACGATTTTACTCACAAAATAAAGAAATCTTACACAGACAACATGTTTTCTCCTGAAAAAAATTGTTACAATCGGCGAGACAAAAAACAAACCGAAAATAATACAAAACGCGAAAAAGACAAAATGCGAAAAAGACAATTCCAAAACGCGAAAAAGGTATAATGGGGGGCGTTTCCAAGTTCAGTGAGCCTGTACCTAAGGAGGGTGACGGTGTCACAGAGAGTTGGGAACACTAACTCTCTGTGACACATTGGCGTAGGAAGCTGTTCAAGACTGGGGGGATGAACCTTGTTTCGGATCGCCGTCCTGGGGAAGGGTCTGAGGGGAGGGGTGTCCCCCTCCCCTTTGGAAAATTTTTTGATATTTTAGGGTCCTTAGACGCAATTTGATGCATCATTTAGGAAAACTTTTACGGTAAATTATGCACATTTTTGACATTTCTTTGTCCTTTGGAAATTTTTTTTGTTGGTATTTTAGGGTCCTTAGATGGAATCTGGTGCATTATTGTGGACAAATTCTAAGGTCAATTACAGCAAATTTTTGGCATTTCTTACAGAAGAGACGAATAACGGGTTTTCGTGCTTGGAAAGTGGAGGGCTAAAGCATACTTCAGCCCCCCAAATTTCGCTGGGGCTGTCGCCCCCAGCCCCCCCCCCGCTTCCTACGCCCTTGCTGTGACACCGTCGTAATGGAGGTGGTATTACACCGTATAGACGGCGTGGAGCAAAAGCAGCGCCCATGCATTGTTAACGTTACGTAGGTTGGACGGTTTAAGCGTACAGTTCAATGTATATGTAGGCCTAAGTCTGGGTACGGGTACGTATGGTGTAGTTACCAAGTACGTATATCGAAGTAAACTTGCTCTTAAAAAAAGTTTCCTATCCAGATAATCCAGTACAAGTGGTACTGGTACAGTATGGCGCTTAGTCTAACTAGCAAAACTATGCGGGAAAATGCTTGCCTGCGCCCAACAGCTCCCTAAGTGTCTACCATTCAATAACGTCATCTCAATGAATCGAGTAGGTGCAACGTTAGACAACATCTATCCTTTACATACAGTCACGCAGTCTGTACTTAAGCTTAGAGTACCTTTATAAGGGGACTAGTAGCGACATTAACGTTCCAAAATTTACATGTCACGTGACAACAGGAGCCAAAAGTCCTCAATACAGTGTCAGTGTATTGTATTCGCCCAGAAAATGACGGGTGGTTGTGCATCTGGGTGCAACATTCGGTCTGAGAAAGGGTTAAAATGTACTGATTTCCCACCAATACTAAAAGAAAAAAGATTAGAAAAAAGGTTATGATTTGTGGACCCAGGGCCCTATGTTCGAAATACTATGACTTTAAAATAAAGCTCTGATTTTTGGGAAGATTCAGTAAGGTGAACGTGAACAACAATTTCATGTTCTTCTTCAAATGCTTTATTTGCAGATATCTCACATGTTATACTTCGTAATACTCCACGATCTGTGGGACCTGGCCCAGGGTCCAATTAGGTGTAGGGGTTCTTAAACCAGTACTCTGTGCATTTCAATGCAATATAAATGTATTATGAAAAAAAAAACAGCTCAGAGGTGATTAAGTGTGACTTCAATGCATTATGTGATGTCTAGTGCTCTTTTGCCCAAATTAGGGCCATGGGCCAAGAGCCCTTAATCCAAGCTTCAATGCATTCTGAACCTTTATACCTCACATTTTCATGTCTAGTTAATATCAACTCGAAGTGAACAAACCCAGCTGTGGAGTATTTTCGGTTCATGCACTGAGCTTCCTTATAATTAGGGCCCTATAATTTGCCCATGGGACCCCAGTGCCATATTATGTAATGAGAGAAAACTTTTTGTTCTCTTCTCTCGATTTGATAAAATGTACCATCGAAATTGGTTCAAAAACGTTCACAAGAATGTAGCCTATTAAGTCTTTAGGTCATTCGTGTTGCCAAGGGGCCACTTGCCAGTCGCTTCCCACCAGGGGCTCCAAAGGAACTTGGTCCCATAATTCTCAGTCATGTGGCTATCCAACCTGTCCTGTTTACATATGCCATAAGTTGCTAAATATTTCTCATTTTGTAGTACTTTGTCCTCTGTTACTTTTATAGTGTCTTATTCCCTTGTTTATCCTGATCTTGCCTAATCCTTGTTTTCATCAAATCCATTGGTGATATAAAATAAATCAAATCAACATCAATATTCTCAAACATTATGAAAGATACTTGCAATAAAAGTATGAGGAGATTTGTAACATTTTGTAAGTTCGGAGTAACTACTAATTCCCTTTAAGGGATTTGCTTATTCCCTTTAAGGGATTAAGGATGTGAGACAATGATTATCTATCTCATTATTACTAACTGGATTTTGGTAGGGCAAAAATCTTTTGACATGCTTAGATATCAGAGATGTAGACCTGTAGACTCCAGCCATACAACTTAGACTCGATTTGGACTCCAGTCGCTATTTTTTGACTTATGATTTGACTTGCAAATATTCACCAAGACAATACGATTTAACTGGACTTGCTAAAAATGACTTGTGAGTTGTGACTTGACTTGGACTTGCCAATACTGAGTTGTTGCCAAAGCAAATTAAACAAATAAGCTCGTGGGGCTACTATATAGAATTTAAAAAGATCTATATTGACCATTTGCGTGAGTACGTCACACCAAAACTTTTGAGATTGCTTTGGCCAGAGGTCGTTGATTCTGGACTAACCTGACTACGACAAGTTAGGTAAAGCGCCTTTAAAAGTACCAGTCTAATTGGGTTTATATATAATAACAACCATCATTTGATTGTGATCTTTTGTCATGAGGGTACTTGCTAGCTAGTAGTTTCTCCGTTGAACTTATGTTCAGTCATGGGGGAATCATCATTCGAGCCCACAGGGCATGCAAAGTATGGTTTCAATATGCTATCTAATTTATTATGTATGAAATGCAACATTTTTGTATGTAAAATAGATCTACTTATTATTCCTGTAAAAAGACCTCGTATCTAAGCTGCTACTTCTGTCTATAGGGTACAGCCTGGTAACCCCCCACCCCAGCGGAAAATCTCAAAGCAACTTTTCGAAAATTGAGCTGAGTAAACTTTCGAGATGTTAAAATAGAGATTCTTAGATGCAACTAAGTTCTACTGAAGAGAAAATTTCATTTTTAGCAGTATTGGGCATATGCGTTGCAAAGAGGGTGGGGAAAAGTGAAGGGAAACTACTTTTGAGTACATTTCGCTCATAATTTTCAATTATTTATATCGCTGCAAACGTCTGGGAAAGCAGTTATCTCGTGATCCTGGCGAGCACCCATTCCGAGAGCCTGTTTTTCCATTAGTTACTACTCTCTGTTAAACTATTTGGTGAGACCGTATTCCATCCATGAAGACTTCACCATCAATCTTCCTCTCCACCCCTCGCCTTCTGCATCATCAATCCCAGTCGTCTGTTAGTACGACCAAGGAGGTGTGAGGAAACCTCCTTGGTACTCTTCGAAAGGGTATTAGCTCCACGGACGACAGTATTTAGGTACCCCGAGCTTACAAGTCTTTACCCTCTGGACTCTCACTAAGCCCTCACTGAGCCCCTGCATCCCATGCCATTGTGGGAATTTCGTTAATTAAACTTCAATTCTTCTCCTTTTTTGACGAAATCTTGGATACCTCCTAATCTGTCAAGCACTTTTCGGAGCTTTCTTCAATTAATTGTCCTCCCTGAGCCCCCACCCCCTCCCCCGCCCACCTGCCGGACTCGACGAAAAAGTAATGTGACCGGCCTTGAGCACCCATGCATGCAAGGAAACATGTGCGACTCTTCCATTCTTTCCACTTTGCGAATAAAACACTTTTCCAGTGTGCCAATATGCTTGCTAGGAGGCTTTTGAAAGCGCCTCTTTGAATTTACTGCAGGAAACGTGGGCAAGGAAAAGCAAACTACATGTTTTTCATGCTGTGCTCAGACCATTGGAAACAATTTTCCCAAACTATGACAATCACCAAAGATAATTGTTCATTCATATCCTCAAATTGCCCAGTTTTTTTTCTCTTTAGAAATTCATGTATCGTGCATCTTTAACGGTAACAAGTTAATTACCTGGAAGTTACCGACTCGTCTTTTGAGCTGTTAAAATTGTTGTAGAGTTTAGAAACTCTAAATCGCGAGAATTCACGAAATAAGAAAACGAAAGTTAAGACATTTCTTCATAAACTTGTGATGTGTATTCGTCTTCCATCAAGTTCGAAATGCAAATTTTCTAAGTTAACGCCCGATGGCTACTTCAAGGTGGTCAAAATTGTGACTTTATGCGCAAAGAGGCTTGACTTGATATGATTTGTACTGGTAGCAACAGGGAGTTGTCCAAATGACAGCTCCCTGGTAGCAAGTTACTTGTGACTGAACCCAAAAACTTGCGAACTGACTTGGACTTGCAAGATATGTCTTGTGACTTGACTAGAACTTGCAAAGTTTGACTTGCTACCATTTCTACCAGATAGTAGGAAACTTGCAAGAGGCACTGGAATAATACTGAAACTTAGTCATTTTTTCCTAAAAATATCCTTCTATTTACAGTTCCCTTGTCCTTCCCTTTATTTCTTACCATGCAATTTTATGGAATAATGCTTCTGCCGTCCACATTGAGAAATATTTTGTCATCCAAAAACGAATTTTTCGTGTGATTGATCACAAGGCAAAACTGGACCACTCTAGACCGATATTTTACCGGTATAACCTTCTTACAATATTTGATATAATTGTAAAGTTTCAAATTTCGGTATACATGTATCAGTTCTCTCAGACTGAAACTTTTACTTCCCAACTCTTCTTTTAATTTTTCTCCGCTTGTAGCCACAGTTACAGTACTAGGTACAACTTCCATTATGTCCTGCATTTTTATAAGCTCTCGAGATCTTAGTCAACGAAATATCACATTCCTAGGGCCTTTTACTTGGAATAGCATCCCAATCCATATTAAAAATTCCTATTCTGTTTCTTCGTTCCAGCGTCATTTCAAAACCTACCTTTTATCTGGTTACAGTTAGTCCTTTGTTTTCTTGCTATATCTCTATTGTTTTATATCCCTGTTCATCTTGATAATTTAAATTCGTTCATTCTGCGGATGGTCATATCTTCGTTTCTGTCATTCTTAAGTTATGTAGCTTACATGCATATATGTGCTCTCGTTCCAGGGAAATCACTGCTACAAGCTTTCGGTAGCTTTCTTGTATGTTCTTAATTTTGTTTTTTATCATGTTGATATTGCTTGTTGCTGTTTCATATTCACTGTAAAAAAATAGTTCCTTTTGTCCCAATATCAAACTGTACATATTGTTACGTATGACAAAAGCTGAATTAGTGTTGAGAAATTGAAATTGAATTGAATTGAATAGTGGGTACAACCACACTTGTTTGAACTTTTGGAAGCACTTTAAACTTTGTGAAATCTTTATTCTTTCCGAGTTCCACTCGTAGTTTCAACTGAGTGTAAGACCAGAAGAACAAAAAGAAAAATCTCTATTAATTGGAAACCATCATTGCCTTCGCCTGAAAATGACTACGTATTTTATTAAGCGTATAAATAAGCAACTACTTATTTCTGATGATGATAAAGATCAATATCTAAATCGCTTCGTTTCTAAGTTACGGCACACGTGGCCACATTATTCTGCCATCCAACGACGTGCCTTAGACAGCAAACGAAGACACTTTGTTGTCATAGCTTCTTTTTCTATTTTGAATTATTTAAATCTGAAAAGGCGACATGACTTCTTTGGGGGAATGGGTAAAACTGCTGTTTAAACCCTACAATTTAAATTTACTTATTTTAATATTCCCCTCTGCAATTTTCCAGATAAAATAAGTGTTCTCAGTTGTGTACGGTAGTTTCAAATTTCTGATCTTTCAGTCACTGACCACAGCTGTGTTTTATCAAACAGGTGGCACAAAGCTTAAAGCGATATCTTAAGCTATGTAAATCAGTACTCTCTAAATGTAAAAGAGTGAATTTCACTCTTCGACGATTGCCTACAGTGACCACTCTTTCTTCGAGTGGAAATTTTACTCTGCCAGGAGTGGTTATTCACTTCAAATGAGTTGCCACTCCGGGGTGAGCGGAATTCCACTCGAAACAGAGAGTGGTCACTGCATATAGTCAATCGTCCAAGAGTGAAATTTACTCTTTTACATTTAGAGAGTATGAACACTTTAGTATTCAGCCGATTATCAACCAGAGCTGAAAATCCAGTTCTCATGTAGCCCCTTCCCCTACACTGGAGCAACCGATGGAATTCCACGAAAATGCAAACTGAGCAAAGGGAACTAAGGTTCAAATCTATGACAAATGTAACACAGGCGTGACCTATCACGACGATGTGATAGTTCGAATTCTGAAACTTATTTTTCTGATAAAAATGTAAAAATTCTATGTTTTTTCAAAGTTTGTAAAAAATCAAATATTGAAATAAGGAAGCTTTTTGAAGGATAAAAAGTGACCGAAATTTGCCGTGAACTTGACTTCGTTACAGATAAAGACAGAGTTTTTTTTTTTTTTTTGAATTGATAAACGAAGATTCTACGGTTTCCATTGATTTCATTTTGCGATCGAAATGATCTTACGATAGTATATTATCGCCTCGAAAATTCATTTGCTGTTCGAATATTTTCCGTGTACATTTATACACGTTTGTATTAGACGTTATTGTAGATCTAACGATGCACTTTTTTATTACGTAATATTGTGCAGTTAGTTAGTTAGATGAGGTTTAACGGCCCAGTTTCCAACCAATTGGTAATATTGTGCACGTCAGTGTACAACGTTAAGTTTTATCATATATAGCCTAGTTAGCTAATTTCTTGAAAAATGAAAATTCTTAGATCAGTGCTATTCAGTGATGTCAAGGGCTAATTTTCTTTCAGTGTTGCTTCTAAACATTGTCACTGAGTTTTCTTCAATATATATATATATATATATGTATATATTTATATACATATATGTATATATTTATATATATATATATATTTATGAAAATAAGTAAATGAAAACAACCTCGGCGAAAAATTGACCACCTCCACTGGGACTCGAACCCAGACCTCCTGATTTACGTGCAGGTGCTTTTTTTTCTTTTATTTGGAAGATGAGCCCACCGGCTCACCCATTAAAACTCATATTTACAATATTTACAGAATTTCCATTACATGAATACGTGCAGCACCTTTTAAGAACCATACTTCTAAATAAACTCCACTATGCAGTTCTTTCTATACACAAAAATAAAACACAAGAGCCCTTCGGGAGGAACGGATTTACGAACAAAATGCTTAATTAATTTAAAATCCAAAACATATTAATTTCTCTCTTCGAATAAGAAGTCAAAAGAATTATCCGACTCACTTCCAAAGAGATAATTGCCAGCAAAAATCTTCCAGAACTGAGAGGTTTTCTTTCTTGATTTGTACACATGATACAAAAAGGTGATTTTCTCCTTTAAGGAGTTGTAAAAGTAATTCTCGATATTTACAACTGAATATTTTTCTAACAAATACACACGTGTGTTCCATATTTTTTTTTTTTTTTTGTACGTTGTGAGAACAAAGTCAATTAAAAGACGTTTCTTACTACAACTGCCCTTTTCGACATCTAGGAGAGAAGTGTAGACCAATTCATTCATATCATCGCCGAGGGCACGCCCTAATTTATTTGTGATGCTGATCCATAATGAGTTAACAACAGGGCAAGCAATGAAAAGATGGAACAGAGTCTCATCCTCTAAATTACAAAAAGTACATAAGGGAGTCTCCACTAATACAAATTTGTGCAGTTTTTCGTTGGAGTATAAGGTGTTATGCAAGATGAAAAAAATAAGTTGACATTCCTAGTTTGAGTTAAGACCCTTGAAAAGATTTCCCCATCTGTAAGAAAAGGTAACGTTCGGATATCTACTTTTTCAGAATAATTCACCTTTTGGAGGATTGACATTGATTGACCTTAAAATGTCTGTAGCCCTTTTGTAGTAAGAGAAATGACTTCAAAGCAATTATCGTTGTAGTTAAGTTTGAGAATAGGAATATCATCGTTGTGATCACCCAAAACTTTGTTGGACTCAAAAGTCTTGGTTAACCACTCACTTGGAATGGCGTTAATAATATCCTGGATAACAGTTTCAACATATCCCATATCAATATTCATATACGGCTCCACCAGGAGAACTGACTCCAAAATAGCCACAGAGGGGAGTCTGGCTGGCAGAAATTCATACATAACGTCATTTCAGTAAACAATTTCACCATCAATAAAAGAACGGCTGAAAAGTGGTTTTGAATTTATGCTTGTGATAAACTTATTGTGAAAAATGGGCTGAGAAAGAATCTAGAATCTATCGAGTGGTGGGCACAGATGTTCATCAGAGATTTTACGCCAAGCAAGCAACATTTCCTTGCAGGTGCCTTAATCAATTAGGCTATGAAGCCGGTCTTGGCAGCTCTAATCTCAGAAAGATAACAATCTCTCACTGAGGGGGTCGCTATACAGAGCAGTGGACACCTCGTCCTTTTTCATATTTACAAAAGGACGCGGCGTCCACTGCTCTGAAGTGTGATGTGTGGGCAGCACACTGCTAAATCACAATACTGTAGTGGTTAACTAAGTGGGATGGATTCTTGGTTTTTTCAGTCCATAGGGGGGAAAATGTTTTAATGTTTGTCTTACTTCATGCCATAAAAGCAGATGAGTCACCATGAAATTTCGGTGATTTAATTGATTCTCTTTCTTGTACTTTCCAACGCAAATATCAAGTACCAAAGTAACTGGTAAATGATGTAGAATACTAAGCCGTTGATTGAAATGGGCAAATGCTGCTAACTATAGTTTAATTACTCAAGATTATATTTTGCAGAAAACACAACTTGACCTGCATGCAAATTTGAGAATAACTGTTAAAACAGATATTTCAGTGGTACCAAAGTCCATTATGACTTTCCTAGAACAGAGGCTCTTCTTTATTTTTGTTGGCGGGCCACATTTTTCATCATGAAAATTTCGAGGGCCAAAACAGGGAAGTAAGTTTGTGTAAGAGGGGGAAGTCTTGTTTTCAAATGACTGATTGACGCAATGGAAAGGCGAAGCCTCCCACCAAACAGCGTGATGTCTAGAAGCCCCCTTCGGAGGGCCCCTAGTAGGGTCCAGGGCAACTTCCCTGTGAACCCCAGAGGCTCAAGTATATTAGCAAAATATTGCGTGGCTGAACCATAGGTACATTTCTGTCAATTTGGTTTGAGGCACACTAAACATATGATCACATGTATCACAATTTTACCATTATTTTCTGCCATATCGGAAATCCTGGGCTATGTAAAAAAGAAAATTAACTCATTCCAGATTCGGTGGTGAACATTCACCTTGAAATGAATGTTTGGGTGGGGACGAGGGTTTTAATCATGACAACCGGAGCGTCACCATCGGTTGGTACGTAGCTTGCCAAGAATTTAGTTGCTAAAATATCTCCCAGATCGTTGGAAATGGCTTTTACCACGCAAGCCTTGTAAGATGTATATAAATATTCGTTCATTTAGAGATTTCATGATTTAAAAGATCACGTAAGGCAAATAAGAGGCACCGTTTCAGGCCTATATTGTCTTCTACCAAGAGGCATACGTCCCTCAAAATTCGTAAGCCCGTGCAATTTGATCTAAGTGGCTTTTCCGGGCTCTTACCTAACCCTTACTGATCTGGCCATCCTATGTCGAAAAAAAAACCTAACACAGTTTTGGTTATGCAGTGGGTGTGTAAATACGTTAGTAGACTTATTTTAACTTCTAGATTGGACTGAAATGGAAAAGCGTTCGGAGAGAGCGAACATTTGGTAGTTTGGGACGATCTTGGGTAGGAGAACTGAAAAGAATAAACACATATATAGACATGCAGTTCACCTTAAAACTACAGTTCTTCTCTTTACTTTGATTTTCGAATTTATATATTCGTCAATTTCTTTTTATCCGAAATTACAGTAGTCTAATTTATGTTCGAAGGCAGGATTGCTTCACCCATTCAGATACATTATCCTTAATTATTGTCAGTTCTCCCAAGATGGGTGGGTGTACCCGTGGCCACGTTAATGGTTTAGAACAATATCATTACACCATAGCTGTCCTTTATGAAGTAATAGTGAACTAACTGTTAATGACAGGGGTGTGCAAAGCGCGCCGAAAAATAACGTTTTCAACACATTTTAGTTTAATTAAGTTCATTTAAAGTAGGAAACATGATTCTTCTGTTCGCTTCAAAATATATCTCGGAAAGAAACCTCATATTATATGGATATTACTGAAG
This sequence comes from Holothuria glaberrima, assembly GCA_009936505.3. NCBI lineage: Eukaryota > Metazoa > Echinodermata > Holothuroidea > Aspidochirotida > Holothuriidae > Holothuria > Holothuria glaberrima. Next base: position 26,766 of record WURT03098562.1, read on the forward strand.
GGCAGGGTTGGCCGCACAGAAGCGTTGGTAGTGACAGCTTTGATAGCGTTATCAACTCTCTGTCGAACCTGTTACTATCAGCAGGTGCAAATTCACATCACAGAAGACGCTGATAGAGCTGCTCTCTGATGAGGCGCCGCTGATAGACTCATTAACATATGACAGTTGGTTTGGCCAGTAATCGCCATTTGGAATGTTTTATGTAGGTATGCCACCTAAAATACATAGAGAAACCGGTAGAATTTGTCCATAGATTGCATCACTTAGACCTGCATTAGATGCAAGTCCTTCGTGTTGATAAAAGCCAAATATTTACATCCTATGCCTTTGTGTGAGGTTGTGCGTTATGCACTGCTATGTAAAAGGTACTCAATTGAGGGCGGGAAAAATTCCCACTGATGGCCGTAACCTCAGGTGGCAGGAGGAAACTGCCCCTTGAGATTTCCAAATCGTAAATAAAAGTTGACGTTCTTAAGTAAAAATACGGACATGCTGAAAACTCCACTGTCCAAATTATGGTTTAAAGGAACCCAAAAACCTGGGAAATTCCATAATAACGGTTCCCTTTTCCCCAAATTTTTCAAGGGGTCCCCTGCCATGGATGTGTTCTTATGCGGGTTTCTCCTTCTGACAAATAAACCATAGTATTCTTCCTACAAGATACACAGATTGAATACACTCACCAGCACATAGTTTGGCTAAAGATAAAAGCATATGGTTGCCTTTAATCATTAGTTAAACTTATACTCTATGGCTACGCACCAACCGTTAGTGCCCCCAGTGGCTTACTAAGAGCGCTAGGGAGAAGCCCGCACCGGTACTAGTCTCACAGGGGTGCTATGCCACAGCCGAAAAATTCAGTTAATAATTAAAATTTCAGATCATGTTACTTGTCCAAAGCTTTACTAAAGATAACACCACTTTTTTAAGTCAAGGAAAACTTAGAACATGAAAATTTTGCAAAGAGTAGAAGTGTCATCTCTCCCCTGGGGCAATATCCCCTCCAATTGCACCCTACCAAAAAAGAAAAAATAATCACTAACGATGAGGATTCCTAAACACAAAATCAATTCAATAACGCTAAGTTACGAAGGTTTACTAATTAAAGACAGCACCATTTTGCATCCAAGCCACCTCACAAAAAGTGTGAATTTTGCAAAGCCCAGTCAGTCTGCAGCCATTTCCCCCCTAGGACTACTGCAAATTACTCAATTTAGTGGGGGATGATTTCCCACTGATGACCTACTGATGTCCCCTGCTACATAGCCTTCATCACAGAATACTTGTTACTCAAGATACCGTTCTTCTAATTCAATTCCTACAATAACGAAAAGATAAAGAAAAATATGTTTGAAAAATCATGTTATCAGTAACCTTATTGTCACCAGTTCTATTTTAAAGGTTTACATATTTTTGCCTTTTCGGATCGTTCCATCATCACCGAAATCGATGTCGGTCGCTGCGCGCTACATTTTCCTCCATTAGGAATTAAATTTTGTGCTATCAAGTCACTATCGGTGGCTTGGTCACTGTTAGTTAATATAACATTACCAGACTAGTGGTGATGGTTTCTGTGTGGCCTTTTACTGATAGGCTATCTGCACTGATGACTAATCCCTCTAACTGTAAGCTTCTGTGCGCCCAAAATTTGCTATCAGCGCTGTTAGGGGGTGTTGACAGCGTTGTGAACGCTTCTATGCCGTCGACCCTGGTTTTCAAGAAAAGCGTTACAATTTGAGCTGCACTTATCAGTGTAGTCATGTAATCCTTAAAGAAACCAGCAACAAGCTTCCATACTGTACAGTAGCATCAGTTTTGAAATATTGTTAAAGGGAAGATGTGCAGGCGGCGGCTGCTCAGCAAATCAAGCATGCAGTAGCAGAATATGGTAAGTGCATGGTAATATGAAAGACTTCTTTTTATCTTAAAGGTATAGATGCTCATAGCTATCCCAAGTTTAGGGTTCAACGCTCGAAAACTGCTAAGATAGCTTTTCTTTTGCTTAAATCACTCATGCCTGCGCATTATGATGTCGCTAGGTTTAACCAGGTTTAATTGTAGAAAATGTTTTCAAGGTTTTTCAAATGTTTCCTTTTTTAACGGATTTGGCTCACATTTGAACCGGACCTTTTAAGAGTGTACAATGTGTGTTTTTAGGGAACATTTGAAAAGAAAATGAGCATAGTATTATAAAGGTTACATCAAAATGTAACCTTTCCATAATTATTTGCATGCTGAATTCCTCTCACTTCTTCAAACGGATAAAGCTACTTACAAAATACTGACAGAAAAATTTCTATGCAGAAAGTGGAAAGACGAGCTCCTGCGATTCTTTTTCTTCCAACCTTCTGCGACCGTCTTTTCTTGCGAGATCTTGCGATCATCTGCGCTTGCGACCGGTTACGAGCCAATTGCTCTCACACCTAGCTCCCTCTTGCGTCCATAGGTGCTATCATGCAAATTTTGGAGGGATTTTTGTGCTATTTGCACATAAGCCTACATCCTAGTGCGAAGCTCAACATGGCTGACACCTCATTAGAACAGATTTCAGTGCAAAATACACATCGATGTACTTAAGCAGCAACTGCTATTGGTATATTACTGAGACGCAGGAGGCGTAGACATAGAGGAAGGGGGATGAATATGCCCGCCGTTTCTGGGTTCGTCCTTGGCTCCTGCGATGGGAAATATACGGCCACTATAATACCCTGATGCAGGAACTGGCTGCTTAGGACTTACCTGGATACGTATCATTCCAGAGGGTTTTCCCAGAATTCTTCCAGGAGTTGTTAAATAAGGTTGCACCAAGGGTCAAGAAGAAGTGTACTGGAATGAGGGCAACCATTCCTGCTGAGTTCGTCTGGCGATTACACTCCGTTTCCTAGGAACAGGTATATTTGACTTGAAGAATATTCGCTTAAGGAGGGCACTCCTACAGGGCTTTTTGAAAAATCCCTACACATCTAGGTTCTCGATCTCTTCCTTGCGAAGATGAATCTGACTGCTTCCCTTACTTCTTTAAATGTAATGGTAGGAACGACTGCAGTGATGGTTAAGATGAGTTCAATTATAAAGGTAATGTCTTTTCAGTACCATGTGTAGTTTACATGAAACAATTATTTCAGGTTTTGGTAAAAATGCCTTATGATGACTTTTTATCATCAAATGGTCTAATGGTCCATACCCCCCTACAACTCTTCGACCCCAATATTTTTTTTTTAAACATTATGGTCCCCTGGATACAAAATCAAGTGGGTAACAGTTAATATTTGTGGTCTCACTCGTTCAAAACGGCTGCCAAAAACAAAATGAGGGCAACAATTATTTCTTGAAGAATAATAAAAAAAATATTCTTTTATCCTTATCCTTAATCTATAAAAAAGATCCAACTCTACAACATTTAAACGAAATCTGTAACTCGGAATTGGTATAACGATTAAACATCTTGTGACTTGACTTAGCAATCTTGTCAGACATACTGCCACAATATGGTAGTTTGATGAAAAATTTTGAAGAACCTTCATTCTCGACCTCTCTAGGTGGGACAGGGCCCATGTGTAAATTAGAACGCAAGTTACAGGTATACCTCTCGAAATTTTTGGTAACATTGAGAGGGTAGTTATTGCGCAGGAGACACTTACGGATATGTTTGAGTTCTTGGTGGAATAGTTTATCGGTAGAGCAGATACGTCTGGCCCTACAATTGAGAGCCCTAATAACACTAGTTTTATATTTGGTAGAAATGCTACCTAAATCGATCAATTTACGCATATCAGCACGGTTAATATTGGTGTCAGCCAACTCATCTTTATAGATAAGATCTAAGATGATGTCCCTTGTACATGACAAGGGAACGTGACGTTCGTAAATAACGAAGTGACATACTAGACATAATATGTCCACCTGGAATGTGAAAGCTAGCATTTCTTATTTCTCCTTCAATGACCAGCTATTCAAGCAGATGGATAGTGTGGCCATGGGTTCAGCCCTTAGTGTATCTTTTGCTAACATTTTCATGTGTCACCTTGAAAATTCCTTACTACCG
>WURT03098563.1:0-12477 GCA_009936505.3 Holothuria glaberrima
GATTTTCTTGGGAATTCTTGGGAAATTTTGCTTTTTAACCTCTTATGACCCCAGATGACCTTTGACCTCCACAAAACGAAAAAAGTTTTCCTCCAACCATAAAGCATCCATGTACCACGTATGAAATCTAGCCAAGATTCCTACATTGAGAAATCATGTTGAGAAGGTTCTCAGACTTTGACCCCAGATGACATTTAACCTCCAGCAAGGACAACATGGTTCACCTTCTCACCATAATGCATCGACATACTACAAATGATATCTATCCAAGCTTCCTGCCTTCAGATATCATGTTTACAAGATTTGGCTTATGACCTCTGGTGACCGCAAATGACCTTTGACCTCCACCAAAAACAATAGGGTCCTCCCTCTCAACATAAAAGTCTATATACCAAACACGAAAAGTGTTAGTCATTGCTAACTTGAGATATAGGGTATACAAGTCACTTACAAGTTTTTTGTAATTAAACCTCTGGTGACCTCAAATGACCTTTGACCTCCACCAAAAACAAAAGGGTTCTTCTTCTCAACATGACGAATCTATATACCAAATATGAAGTGTCAGTCATTCCTATCTCCAGATATCGTGTTTATAAGGTTTTTGCAGTTTAACCTCTGGTGACCTCGAATGACCTTTGCCCTCCACCAAAAACAATAGGTTCTTCTACTTAACATGACAAATCTATATATATATTAAATATAAAAAGTGCTGGTTTTTCCTATCTCAAGATATTGTTTACAAGGCTTTGGCTTTTGACCTCTGGTGACCTCAAATGACCTTTGACCTCCACCAAAAATAATAGGGTTCTTCCTCTCAACATGACAAATCTATATACCAAATATGAAAAGTGTCTGGCATTCCTATCTTGAGATATTGTGTTTACAAGCCATTTTCAAGGTTTTCGAAGTTTAACCTCTGGCAACCTCAAATTACCTTTGACCTCCACCACAAACAATAGGGTTCTTGCCCTCAACATGGCAAATCTATATACCAAATATGAAAAGTGTCGGTCATTGCTACCTTGAGATATTGTGTTTACAAGCCATTTTCAAGGTTTTTGCAGTTTAACCTCCGGCGACCTCAAATGACCTTTGACCTTCACCAAAAACAATAGGGTTTTTCCTCTCAACATGACAAGTCTACATACCAAATATGAAAAGTGCTGGTCATTGCTAACTCGAAATATTGTGTTTACAAGGTTTTCAGTTTTTGACCTCTGGTGACCTCAGGTGACCTCTGACCTCCACCAAAAACAATAGGGTTCTTCCTCTCAACATGACAAATCTATGTACCAATTATGAAAAGTGTTGGTCATTGCTTGCTTGAGATATCGTGTTTACAAGCTAAGCGTCACATACACGCACATACAGGTTTTCTTTCCTATAAAGGAGAGGACCTCATTGTTCTTTCCTTTGTGTTTGCTTCCTTAACTCTAACCTTAACAATAGATTGTCTATTGTTCGACACCTGAGGACCCCTGAAATCTATTGTTCTGACACCTGAGGACCTCATCTTGAATAGAAAATGTCCTCACCTTGTGTGAAATGTTGGGTCCATACATACACACACGACATCACCATCGCATAGATTCCTTGCCTGCCTTCAGCAAGGAATCAGAAATGAATGTCTATGTATCTCACTGATTTAGGGACCGACTGCTATAACCTTAGGTTTCTACTTAACTGCTAACTTCCTACAGTAAGCAAAAGTATTTTGACTTTTAACAGACGGTGAGACATATTGCAAACTAAAAATTCTGCTTCCACAATACCTATCATAGTATCCAGCATGCTGTTTAACATACAAATCTGTATGACATCAAATTTCACTCCTACATTTTCTGAAAAGTCTCAGGATTTTTGCCAGGTCTGCAAACTGCCTTTTTAAAATTTCATAATTTTTCTAAATTTTCCATGACTTCAGGTATCCAAAAGTAGGTAGCTTTGTATGAATGTACTGATGAAATTCTTCTAGTTACACTAACTAGACATTACGTAATGAGTTGTACATGCCTATCTTCATGAATGTAAATATTTGACAAACATACGGTCTTCTCTCTGTAAAGTCCCAAACAAAATTTGTTATATATGGAGTTACTGTCATGAAAAATTAATCTTTCCCTACCTCTTCAACCTCCTCTCCCCCTCCTTCCACTTTCACCCCCTCCCTTCCCCCTCCCTCCCCTCCCTCCAAAAAAGTTACTTCCTCAAAACAGAAGGTGCTAGCATCATTCGTAGAAATGCCAGTTTTCACAATCCACTTATCAAACTACTTAACAGTAAATGTCACTTTTCACTAGTTATTTCAGATCAGTTGAGCTTCAGAGAGCATCTCCCCACCCCAAAAAGATTTGAACGGACAACCAGAGAAAAGTGTGGGAATATTCCATTACACGTCTTCACATCACAGCTAATGATAAACACAATGTAAACGATCCTCAAATACGCATTACCGCGATGTTCTTGTCCAGTTAACAATGTAAAAGAGCCGAAAAATAAACACTTAATACCCTCAGACAAAGGTATTGGAGACAAGTCTGCAACTGTCTTTCAAATGGAGTGATTAGTTCTATTAAGTACATGCTGAAAAATAAACTGAATTCTCAATGCCTCTGTTTGCAGCATGCACATAGAAAAGTAAAAAAATTGGTACATCACGCTTTATACTAAATGATTTTTCCCACGACTGTTTCCACCAATCTTGATGTTTAAATCACAAAGATCCCTCATGGTTCCCGTGGGAATCTCAAACAAATTTATCAGACACAATAAATGCAGTAAAATCTTGTATAAGTATACTATTGAACTATTCTTAGGTATACATTCTAAATCAAACAGTAATTTTATTTTCTGAAAGGTAGAACTTCATAAAACTTTATCTATTCAGAGCCTGTAAGCTGTGCATCAAAGGTCCTTTGAGCCCTCCGCTACTGATGCATAGTAAGGTACTGCAATTGGTAAACAGACAGAATTGCTTCAATGAATCTGGGGTTTGGGGCAACAAAGGAAAAGACAATATGGTAGCCAGACAAAGAAAAGTCACTCTAAGGCTCACAATCCGTGAGAAAAAATCATCGCCCACAGAAGAGATGGTACTTTATCAACACACAATCAGGTAGCAGCAGAATCACCTTTACCTTCAGAATAATGCCGCAATCTAGACTAGCAATCATCTTTAGTAATTTTCTTTTTTGGATCTGCAGCTGTAATAACAGGTTGGAACCAATTGCACCATTCAATTATCTTCCTTTGTTTCTTTTGTAAGAACTGTTTTCAAGATGAGCAGATGTTTTTTTTTTTTTGAAATTTTATTACATCACTCAAAATTTTAGACTACACTTCTGTCTCTACTGTGCATGTTAATTGTGAAAAAGTATTACAAAATCATTCTTTACAAACCTTCCAACTTTTAAGTCTCCACTATCCTCCCCCTAAGCCCTCCAAAATATCCCAAAGTTCCTTCCCTACCAAACAAAAAAATAAGTTGTTCTTCAAAGATTTTAAACTTTTTCACTTCAAGCTACAATTCAAATAATCAAAGGCAAATAAATCAAGGACATCGCAAGAAATTTATTCCAAGTCATTTTTGTTATTTCATAACAAGGGTGATATTAATATCTCATAAAAGCAACATTTACTAGTGAGTTTGTTAACTGTAGTATTCATCGTTAAATCTAAGTTGTTGTTAGCACACAGACGTACATCCCATTCTCATGTCATTATCACATAAACACGCACCATCACCCCTTCATGAGAGCATGGTACACTACTGGTTAAGGTGGCTGACTTGTGATCCAAGAATTGCCAGTTTGACTCCAACCTGGGTCATCACATTGTGTCCTTGGGTAAGATTCTTTATCTCAATTGCCTCTCTCCACTCAGGGGTTAAATGGGTACCTGTGAGGTAAATTGTCATCAAAGGCGCTGGTAGAGCTGTTGATGCACGGGAGGGATTGTCTCCGGGACGATTTATTGTTGAGCAGGGGTAATATTGTGCTGCGCCTTTGATTAGGAATGCCTAGATGTCAGCGCTATAAAATGCAAATACTATTATTATTGCAAGGCCATTTAAACATACTTTAATCCAGTCTACATCCATACTTACCTACCTCTTCCTGACCAAAGTTAATATCAGGTAACATAGAGAGAGAATGATGCACCACTGATTCACATCCCCCAAACATATCATAATATTTAAGAGATACATAACAATTTCTTTGCTGGAGAGGTATGAGAAATTGGACTGGTTTTATTCACAGGTATTTTATGGACAGGGTTGAAAAGAAAGGCTGGAATAGTCAACACCAAATGGCCTTTGAATGGCACAAATTTTCCACGGCACTTATGCTATTAAAGTGGAAGAGAAACCAATGCCACAACTTAGAAAACAAAAAGACACAAAAGGACAACTAATATACAAAAGCATCAAGACCATTACAGACATTAGTGTAAGTATTTTTGAAGGACAGCACAACAAAAAGATGGTACCTGAAGGCAATGGCCTACAGCGCCTGTGGTTATTTTAAGTGCTTTTTAGAGGTATGAAAATATTAGCCTGTGTGGTGATGCCTATGTGCCTTTATTATGCCCCCTTGGTCCTACCCTTTTTCTTCCTATCTTCCTCTCACTCTCAAACCCTATAAACTTTTTTCTATCCTACACAATCCTAGAAAAATTTACCTTCATTCAATCTCTGCCGACTCTGTCACCAAATCCTCTTCTTGTCCTTCTGGGCTAGTAGCAGGGGCTGGAGCAGCTGGTTGGGGAATGTGAAGGGTGTTGTTGATTGTGTTTGGGGGGTTTCCAGGTTGAGGAACTGATGAGCTATTTGGCTGTTGATTGTTGAGCGGCTGTGGTTGCTGCTGGCTATTCTGTTAAGGAGAAGAGAGGGGAAAAATTTAAGTCAAAACCAGAATTACAGCAAAAATGGCAAAATGCTAGCTAAAAGTCATAAACTGAGATAAATATTCTGTGCTTATCTTTCACATCATCTTAACCTAAAAGACACTTTTTCACATAAAACTGCTAAGTAAGGTAGTATATAAGAATCTCAACCATTGATGAAAGCATTTGGTTTGTCCCTATGGTTTTAGCTGTGTCTACTTGAAAGCACAGATGTGATAATTATCCATTTCACAAGTGACATCTTTTTCAATTCAAAACAAACATTATGATCTATTATAGATTCTCTTCTATTCAAACACAAATTTGTACATTGACTGAACTTACACAAAGAACAACTGTTACCAAATCAAATGAACTCCCTCCCTTCTCTATCCCAAATTTCAATACTCCCTTCTCCTTGACTTTGGGAGATTTTGCAAAGCCCCGACAAGCTGAGTCACCTAAATGGGTGTGGGTGGCTCTCACATTGTTATCAACAGAAACCATCATTTCCCACCACATCGATAAGATCAGTACATTTCATAATTTGGTAGTCACCTTTCCACGCCTGAAAAAGTTAACACAATTATTGGACAGACACCAACAAAGCAAAACGTACAAAATATAGACTTACGATTTTTTATGCTGCAAGAAAGAGCTGTTTCAGACAATATCCTTCAAACCCCAAAACATGGTTATTTTCAGTCATAAAAATGACACCAACTGCACACGCCTTACATAGGAAACCGTGTCACCACACCCCTTATGTGCGGTGAAACTACTCATACAGGTACATAAAACTCTGCTTAAAAATTCTTGTGTAGGAAAGCATTTCCACAAACCTTAACATTGCCACTTTCAACGTTTGACTTAAGTGTCCGATAATTATGGTACAACCCCATAACTATGCTGTTTCACAGTGAGCAGCAAGTTTTTCCCCCTCTTATTTCCCTCTGTGCATATACAGAGGTTTTCAATGCTATATGAAACTTTATGGTTCCATGCTTAAGTACAGCACGTAAAGCGAAATGGCTTGCATAATTACTTGAAATCATTTTACAGGGGCAGTTGTTTCTGTGCAAAAATTTGCATAATTATGAAATAGCTATTAAAATAAAATTTTAATTAAATTTGTAAGAATACATTAAGTTCTACTGTATCTATCAACTATTAAACAATGCAAGTTCAATAATTCTAACAGCATCAAGTTCCCAGTAACAAATGTTTCACAGATGGCAATTTTGGGAAGTGTGCAATTTATGATTTGGGTGATTCCATAAATTTGGGTACCAAACTATGACATGGCATTTTTGGCCCTAAATTCATGAATCACCATTCTTTATAAGACATAATTTTCTGATTTGTTATTTATACTAATTTATTTGAAAATGATGTTGAGTTAGTCCCATTCATAGGTGCAGGAATTGTGCACACCCTCGAATTGGCCTTATTTATGGAAAAATATTGGTTTCTTATGTAAAGGGGCACACCAAAATACTAAAATCACATTAAAAACATGTATGGATCTGTTTTCTGTAATTTATATGTTTCCTTAAAATGATTTGATTAATTAGATGCTTAAAAATCTTTTCTTAACTCAGTTCATCTTCCCTCAATTTCGCGGTGCAATAACATCCGTTCCTCGTGTAAATGGGATAGGGGGACACCAAACTAAAAATGCCTGATATTTCAAGATTTTAAAAAAGTTGGCAAACTTCTACAAACTGCATAATAAAAACCGTATGGAAATATAATAATTCAGCTTGAAAAGCAAAAAAAATAGCAAGTTTAGAGAATATGTTTTTTCATTTCTAAAGGTTCCCGACGTTAACTTTCGAAGGGACACCAAAACATTGTGTGGAAATTGAAAAAAAATTTTTTTTTTCTTTTTTAAATTTTTCTGGACAAATTTTCACATGCATTTAGCTATGTCCAGGCATCATAAATCCACAAAACTTAAAACAATTGGAGTAGTTCACACGGACAATACTATTGAAAAAAGGGTACAAAAGTTCCTAATGTAAAGGGGGACACCAAAGTTTACACGAGGAACCTCTTTTTTGTCAAATCATTCTGTTGGAGATATATGACTATTTTTATAAAGCACATGCTTTTTTGTCACAATTGACATGATGTCAACAATTTTGTTGCAAAAATCAGAAAAGAAAAGCCTAAAAGGCAAAATCCAGGTTTTTAAATGGGAACTCTTTATGTCATAATTTTTGTGCCAAAAAGTCCTGATTTTGGCTCATTTTTCATCAAAATTAGGAAGATTTATGTTGACAATACAATTTTTGTGGGAACTGTGTAATTAACTTAATAATGGTGGCAAAATAAAAGTACAGCAATGACCATGTGGATTAAACTCACAAGACAGTTCTCATTCAAAGCATTTCATACCACTGGTACCCTTATTTATGGAATTAACCATTTATAAGATTGGGGTGTCTGACCAAATTTCAGATATTTGGCTGATAGAGAACAGCAAACAACATCCATTTTTACAAAATCAACATAAAACTATATTTCCTCATCATTGCACAAAGGGCAACATAAAGAAAGTCAAGTTGACACTGTACCAAGTGATGAAAAGCCAATTATGTGATTTTGCTCAAGGTTTAATACTTTTCCAAATTGCCCAAAAATGGGACACTTAGTTTACCTCAATAATCAGTCAATTTTTCATATTTTTTGTACCTATCTACTAAGACTATTTATTATTATACAATATATGACATGTACTGAAAATTTTCCAGCATCACTGCTTTTTATTCCTTATAAAAACCACAAATGACAACTTGCCTTTAAGATTACATAATGACAATGAAAGTGAGATGCAAATTAAAACCTTAAATCCAATAAATAATACACACAAAGATAAAACAATCATCCGTATACCTGTCAACTTCTATCATCATCAGGAAACAAGATGGTGTCTGATGAATTCATGAGAATAAGGAAGTCGACTGGGAGGGATTAGCAAAATCACATTAATTTAGCATTAATCTTTAATTACATACAGGCTGCATTTTTTTATTTGACAGTGCAGCTTTTGGCAAATTTTCATGTCTTTTTGTATTTTTTTTTTTATTTTACTTTATCATTTTATTTCCTTTTTTTAATTTGGTTTATTTGATATAAAGTTGCTCCAGGGACATTGTTTCCAATCTAATTCTTAATGGGTTATATAGGATTAATAAAGAAAGCTACGAACTCACTGACGTTATCATGAGAATTATCTTTGCAATAGATCTACAGTACCTGCATACGTAAATGACACCAAATCAAATGCCACTTCATTCTTAAGTCATCATGTTTTTGTATACTGAGATGAAACTGAATGCTACAAAAGGTTTTCGAATTACCCTTATGCTTTACAAATGCCTGTTTTGTACCTTCCTTCGCTCAATTAAACCTTTTAAAAGTCGCCATGAGAAGCTTGATACACGTTATTGATGATTACACCCATAAAGGTCAGTTTTTTTACAATGTCTTAGTGACCAAAAAGGTGAAGGACACTAAAATTTTGAAAAGTTTTACCTGATATCAGATGGCTAGCCACCTTGACATTTAGTTTAATTTGTATTTTTAACACTTGAAAGGTTAGTTAAGATTGCCAAACTTTGGACTGTGGATACTTCTCATTACTATGAGGGGAAGGTGGGGGTGGGGGAAGTGTGCTTTTGCTCCTCATTTCCCCACTTTTCAACGATAAACTCCCTGTTACTTTCATGAAACACATCAAAATTTATGAGTAATTCATAATCTATTTCAATAAATATACTTCAAATCAATTTGCATTAAAGGGGCTTATTGAGTTGGTTCACAAAAGTTATGACTTTTTTCATATCTGGTGAGATTTTCTCACACCTTGGTGATAAATGCTCAAACTAGGAGATTCTGCACGTAGTGACACAACTGAAATGGCAATGATAGGGTAATCAATGATTAAACGCAATTATTACGAACTCGTGACCAGACACTTTTTACCATTATGTATAAATCTTATGCATCCCTGTCCACAAAAACATCAGTTTCTCTCATTTTCGATAAGTAAACAATGTGTTACATGAGCAACGAGGCTAATTAGAAACATTGTCATGCAATGATTTCCTTCAAACTCGTAACAAAATAGTCGATATCAACTCAATGAGCCCCTTTAAAGGCACTCAACTATTCTACAATTTTTCTAGGAGGGACACCCTTCCCCAAACAGCAGTCTAAAATGGTTGGCCACCCCTTCCCTACTCGCCTTGCTATACCCATGACAAAAACCAAGGGCAATTCTTGGAAACACACAGGAATTACCAATGAAGCCCTTGTGCTATAGAAAACCTTGTACAGTACAAGTAGCCTCAATAGTGTCTGTTGTTTGTTTTGAACACGTCCACAAGGGACAAAAATACATCCATGCAGGAGGCCTACACTGCACCCTGATACCAACGTCTATGGAATACACAGCCAATCAGGGTTAGAAATTAGCACTCGTGCATTGGCCATTTGCGACTAAAAACATAGGTGGGTGAGTGAAAACCCTCCTCTTGGTAGTCCAGTTGGCGATTTAAAAAGTGAAAAATTCTTGCGGACTACCCAGAATTTTGGATCACTCTCGCTGGCAAGTGAAAAATAAAATTAAGGGAAACCCCTGACAATGGTTTCATGCACCTCTGAAACTTAACCAAGGTGTAAAATTATCAAGCATCAAGCAATATCAAGGATCTAGCTGAATCCTACATTCATACCATACTGTAAATGTGTAATATTCAAGTTTGTCACACCTTGAGATTCTCAACATCTGGGGAAATTGGGGCTCGGCTTTGGAACTTGGGGAAATGAGCTAGTGAACTTGGGAATTCCCTCCAGTTTCCACTCAAGAACACTTTTTCACATTCAAGAACAACATTTGCACTTAGCTCATAGCTTGAAATGAGCTGATGTATATAGTTACTATAATTAGCCCTAGGGGTATTGCCACAGTGGACCACTCATCTTTTGTGCTGACAACTGTTCTGGTACACATTGTCTACAAAAAGTGGTAGATAATATCGAAAATTTGTTTCCTTCTGTTAGCCAAATCTTAATGTTTGTTCTTTTAAGCTACATATTGTAAAGCACAAAGCATGTACAAATTGAAAAGTATAAAGAGTGCACCAGATAATGCTACGATGGCTGGTTCCTTTCTGTTATTATTCGAATTTCTTGAAAATTACAACAAAATGTGGTTCGCGCCAGCATTTGACGTAGAAAATTATTGGAATATTTGATGCATGATCTTGAAAATTTCAAAAACACAGAAGGCAACAACCCTACAGTACATGTATGTAGATCAAATGATACACTAAGGTGGTTATAGTGAATGGGGTGAATTAGACCATGTATGTAGGGCAGGAAAGGGGGTCATGCAGCCCTGCTTCTCAAAAAGGAATAAGGACCAAGCAATTTACTCATTACTATTACCCCACACTCATTTCTTTTACTTGCCAGGGACCTGTGTCAAGTATCCAAGGCAATTGATATGGCAGAGTGCCAGTGGTTGGTGGTAGCCATGTATCTGTTTTTGTTTGTGTTCATCAGCCTTGCCTCTTTCTCTGCCCTGGGAGGAGAAATGGGAGCAATCTGACAGGCTAACATCTCCTGACCAAAGTCTGCTGATGAACAGGAAGAGGAGACATGGGGTCATGCTTTCCTTCCTCTCTTGCTTAACTGCAAATTGTTCAAAACTGACCCCTTCCCTACTTTGTTATAGAGAAAAAGCTCCTGATGGACCACCAGTTTTATAAAAGTAAATTTGTGACATCCACATGCCACTTGGTCTCATGACTTAACAAATCATTCCACTGCATTAAATGATTCCCCATCTGCTTTGGGGTATCCATGAAAACACCATTTTCTTTTTATTTTTTATAAAATATATAGCCTTGTGCAGTAATCCACTTCTTTTGAAAAGCTTTTGACATACCAAACTGATGACAATTTGGGAAGGCTAATAACCTGTACTGAACCAAACTGCTGTTACAATCCAAGGTTTAACAGTAAATTCACAACTTGTTTACTTCTAAAATTACCAAACCGAATTTTGGCTTTTACAGAAATCACACCATGATCAAGACAATGTTATTGTTAACTTAATTAAAAGCTCCGTAAGTTCAATCTGACACTAATTTATGAACTTTGATCTATACAATCACCCAGCACTGTACTTCTCTTTAGGACTTATTCATCTCTTTGGCCACGATAAATGGCCTGATTGTTGTATCAGTTTTGTGAATCTGTGTGGGAAGGTTTAACTCTTTTGTAAAGATCATAACTATGGGAAATTTGCAAATGAGGAAAAAATTGTAAGGGAGGGCCTGATAGCAATCAATTTGTGACTGATAATAAAAGAAAAGCAGATCAACCCACAATTGATTTTTATCTTTCACCATAGTAACATTTTGTAGGCTGATGGACAAAGGCAGATTGTAAAGTGCCACTTTTAGATCTCTGATTCAGAATTGTATTTTAGTCAACCTACACAACTAGGAGTTCACCTGGTGTTTGCACTATGAAGTCACCACAATAAGTGTGTACGACTTTACACAATATGACAAAATTTGGTCATGTACAGTAGATGTAAGCTGGTATCCACTCCCCCACAATAAGTAACAAAGAACCAAGGAGGGCCGTATTAGCCAAATGGTAACAAATTTTAATTTACTTCTCAAATGGTTTGGATCTCTTGACAAAGTTTACTTTAAAGACAAAGAATCATCATCCTGAATTGTATTTTTAGTACGGGGACATCAACATCCTCAGTTGGTGAATATCTGACATCAAAGTTTGAAAATTCAAAACATGCAGAGTAGCACCCATTCCACACAATGCAGGGAGAGTGTTTGGATTACACATTATAGCCTTGTACAGTATGCTCACCAAGACATGGCCTTAAGCAATGAAATACGTTGGTGTCTACACACAGGGGAGCTTTACACAGTTATGGGAGGTGCTACAAGTTGCATAGTTAAGAGAACTGGAACTGTCTGGAATGACAAGAATTGCCCTTTAAGTCCCTCAGGACTGTTATCTCAACAACTGTCTTAGTACCTCCAGTTGAACATTTTTATTCTATTAAAATGGAGATAGTTACAGTGGCTTACCAGCCCTTTCCAAATAATGCAATAAATACCCCTCTTGTAAGTTGAAAGTCTGTATGCAACCTCTCTATCCTGCCATTGAACTGTGCTGCAGAAATCTACAGTATGTATCCCACTCATAATATCACCGACCAACCATATAGGCTAACATAAATTTGTAAGTATAGTGAGAATTTGCCACCTTTTCATGTCAATTACAGAAGTTTGACCAATCAAGAATTCTTTAGATGTTACTGTAAATGTATTATGTGATGATGACAACATGCCTTTCAGCATCATATCTCCTTAAACTGGGCATGACATGAGCCAAATAAAATCTGAGTATGATAAAAGTGGCTATGGTAATGTATATAAAATTAATTCCCTCATATATATATATATATACATATATATATACATATATATATATATATATATTTCTCTAATTCCCACCTTAGGGCGAAAGAAGTTGTTGAAAAGT
>WURT03098574.1:0-12477 GCA_009936505.3 Holothuria glaberrima
TGGTGACAATTTTATGGATACGAATGGTAAATTTACCAAGATATTTGCGAAAAACCGCCAAAAGTGCGCAATATTCCATATAACCATGCTACCTGCTAACGCGCGTTAGATGTAGCATGCACATGATTTGTTGTGTGGAACGATGGGTGAGATGCCAAGTACAGTAGTACTACTGCACACTGAGCTATATAACTGGAAGACGCACGTCAATGCGGAATACGCCTCGAAACTGCATGAAACCGACTTAGGTAGGGGGGGGGGGGGTCACATGATGTAGGTTAACTTACTCAAGTTGATTCTACTGCCCTAGAAACGCGTAGGCTACCTAGAAGTGAAAGTAAAGTAGGATAATTGATGAAAACGCTAAAGCAATCCTTTGTTACTATACTCATTACATCTCTAATGTTTTCGTTGTAACCATGGAAGTACTACCTCCGAGGTAGTACTTCTATGTTGTAACTGCATGAGTAGGGAATCTTTACACTATGACTGTGTGACCAAAAGATTGTTTTTTTTTTACAAACTAATCTTGGTTTTAGCATGGAAGTACTACCTCGGACTTCTATGGTTTTAGGACGGGTTCGTCTACTCGAATGACAGCGTGTGTGACCGCATTTCGAATGGTGCGTCGAGACGCGGTGACTGCGTAACATTTGCGATAGTACCGTCACTGAACAGTACACAGAGTAGGCGCGCTTGTTACACTGTCCGGCATGTGCACAGATGTTTTGTACAACGGTAAGCGTACGAGCATACGTGTACAAAATTTTGCATTAGCCCTAAAGGTAGGTCTTCCAAACTCTGTGAGTACGAGTACGGAGTACAAATGCGAATACGAGTACAAATCCATTCTCACGAGTTCGAGTACAGGCAGTAGTGCACAAGTGAAGACACGAGTAGGTACTCACTATAAGTTGGGTGTTAAATTTCTAAACATGTTTAAAGTTTAGCCTAAATGTGTTTATAAAATAGGCCAAAATAGCGTTACATCGCTGAACTCGTTTTGACAACCTGACAACATTGGCGACGCCTTTTTAACACATTTTCGTGAACTGTGCAAAATCATCTTTTCTATCTGTAACGGGTTTCCTTTATACAATCACCCATTTTACTTTCCGTCTTTCGGGATGAATGTTTACTTTCACAAACAGAGAAAAGTTGCTCTTCATTGATGTCTAGGAAGACGTACACCCTTTGTACGTCATTGATCCCTGAATATCAATTAAAGAGATGTCCTGGCATCTCTTTTTTTTCATTAGTACAACTGTAACCTAAGCTAGGCAAAATCCATACAAAATTCATCAAACGCGAGAGTTAGCAACTCGAGAAGCCATTGACAGAGAGTTAACTGGACTTACATGGACTGTTCCTGTATTCATTAGCATACAGAACTGCACTAAAATATTCACCGGCAGTTCTTATAGACATCTTAACCGAACACAGCGGTTAGGTGACTCGGAAAAGTTCTGACAAAACACTCGAGAACACTTAGCCGGTATCAATGAACTGTATAATGAACATGTTTTTACCTTAGTCTTCATGGAAAATGACGGCAAAGTGGAAGTATATTCACTCAGCCAATCATCTGCCTCCATCGAAACACTCTTGGACATTATCCTTGGATAATATCGTTTTTATCTTTCTTTGTCAATTCGTGGATTAGGCTGGTTTTTCGGGGTGGGGAGGGGGAAGGGGAAGGTACATGTTTTCCAGGCTGATACTTTGACAGTCATTTTACGTCACTTAATATTTGTTTCTTTTCTTTTCAAGGCCTAATGTAAAATCCCTGGGTGGTGGCTCTTTTGTCACCCGGCACAAGGGGCTACTCGCTCATTCCATGTTTCCTTTTTTTCAGTGAAGCTGAGAGGGGAATTTTGTCCGCTCCTCCTGTTAGAGTCGAGGAAAAGCTGAATATACAACTTTTAATTTAGTATGACCCATGAAAAATTGAGCTCTTCAACAGTGCATTACGTTGTTAAAACAAAGAAAACGAAACCCCTACTCAAATTTAGCCGTAATTGATCATATGGGCACTGTACCGATAGTAGATCAATATTTGATTAGCTTCGTTTCAAAATAATCATTTCCTGGTCAAAGGAACTAAATCTAGTAAAAAATAACGAGGTTTCGTTCTATTTCCATTTGATAGGATGTGGCTTAAATTTGTTTTGAGAGTGTAAGCTGCTAATAGGTTCATTATACTTGCCATGTAATGTAT
This sequence comes from Holothuria glaberrima, assembly GCA_009936505.3. Classification (NCBI taxonomy): domain Eukaryota; kingdom Metazoa; phylum Echinodermata; class Holothuroidea; order Aspidochirotida; family Holothuriidae; genus Holothuria; species Holothuria glaberrima. Next base: position 2,219 of record WURT03098574.1, read on the forward strand.
ACACTTCCCTGTAATGGTGTATACACTTCCATGTAATGGTGTATACCCCGAAAAACGCAAGTGAAACTCGGAACTTTTCCAAGCGGTTACTTATACACATGTAAGCATAGTTCACCTTTGACCTCTATACCCTTAGCACCAAAAAAAAAAAAAAAAAAAAAAAAAAACACTGCTTTGACATTTGTTTCATCGTTCTCAATATATCATTTAATTTAATGACTTTTCCTCACACAATGATAGGCAAATAATGGTAAAAAGTCGTTTTAGCTAATTTGACCTTTGATCTGTGACCTATGACGTCATCAAATAAACTCCAGTGATAATGGCCTGGTAACCATGTACGAAGTTTGAACTCGATTGGATTAGGAGGTTATAAGGTTAGGAGGAGTTTGTGACAGCCTTTTCTGCAAAATCTAGGCATATTTGACCTTTGACATATATTTTGATTTTTGACCTCAACCCTTAGCAACAGAAAGCCCTACTAAAATGTGTTTTTCTTATGGTTCTCAAAATATCATGTAGTTTGATGATGACTTTTTTAACATACTGACGGGAAAATAACGACCAATACCCCACACACACACACCTACACACACAGAAAAACAGTCTAAGGTAGTTTGACCTTTGGGCTCTGACCTTGATATATATATATCTATATATATATATCTATATATATATATATATCTATATATATATATATATATATATGATGTCATAATTACGCACCACAAAATTTTCGTTGTCAAATACCTATCCTCCATGTTTGAACTTATCGAACGAACGCTTACGGAGTTCAAACCGCGACACACTTTTCATGCTCTTTCCCTTACATACACACGCACACAAGTAGGTTTTACATACAAAGTGAGGACCTCTTTGTTATTTCCCTTGTGTTTGCTTCCTTAACCCCAACCTTAACAATAGACTGTCTATTGTTGAAATTTTCGAGGACATGAGAAATCTATAGAATTTCTTTCAGAGGACCTGAACTCCATTGTTTAGGTCCTCAGTCTGAATACCAAACAAACTCACCATCACACACTCCCACCCACTCACACAGTTTCAAATTTTTTATATGAGGTTGAGAACAATAGGCTCATGTTCATATATGCCTACATTTACATGCAGGGAGATGAGATAAGTACTAGCTGCCGAAATCCCTTAACCAGCACCCGAAATAAGATTTTTTTCGGGACCATTTAAGCCGGCAGCCGAAAATGAAAAAGTATGTTGGACCTTCGGAAAAGGAGTGGAGGTGGGGGTGGGGGAAGTCATTAATCAAATGAGATGTCATCTGTGCAATTATGAAAAGAAACATTCTAGGCCCCTTCGAGCACATTGTCGTCTCGATTTTGAGTACAAACTTGGACTGTTGGTGTACGAAAAGCGGTCGAAAAGTCACCAGGGCATTTCTCTGTGGCTCTACCAGTCCAAGTCCAAAAATGTTAAGCAAGTTTAGTACAATTTTCTGGTACGTGGCTTTGAGGGAATGAGAGCTAGCAATAAGTTGAATATGCTACAACAAACTGACCGACTAAATTAGAGAAACCTCATGTCAAACTGAATGAACTTATAGTAAGAAACTGATCAATTACATGTTCACAACCGTACCGTAAATACTGAAGCTTATTATATCCTTTATAGGCCTGACCCATGCGGGTCAAAGTAAACTGTAGCCTGTTTGAGAGGAGCATGCTGTATTATACCCCCTGCTGTAAATTAAATCATACCTTTGCTAATCCATCTAATCTACTTTGTTGTCCCCCCTACAAACAAAAAAACACAGAACATGTTTATAGATTCAAGCAACCTCACCCCCAGTACCATCGTTTTCACAAACAGACAGACATATACATAGCCCACATAAAAGAGTCAGCATTAATCTAGTTTGTTGAGCCTACCAAAGCATTATCATGCTATATAATGCACATGCATGTAAATGCTTCCTGATTCCATAAAATACTGTATCACAGACATGGGCGTAGGAAGGGAGCTGAGGGCTTTAGCCTCCAGTCAAAAATGTGGGGTGGAACTATGCTTCCTCCCCCATTCCCAAGGATGAAAACCCCTTATTTGTCTCTTCTGTAAGAAATATAAAAAATTTGCAGTAATTTACCTTAAAATTTGTCCAAAACGCTGCACAATTTGCATCTAAGGACCCTCAAATACCAAACAATTTTCCAGCGGGGGAGGGGCACCCCTCCCCTTAGACCCGCCTCCAGAACGGCGATCCGAAACAAGGTTCACCCCCTCCCCGTCTCGAAAAGCTTCGTACGCCGATGACAGGCCAAATTAATTGGTTGTGAAGATGCTGATAAGGAACTGAGAAATCCTCCTTAACAAAGATCTTTTCATGGTACACTAGTATCAGGCTCTTTTAGACTCATATCTGGAATGCTATTGCTTTTGGGAAAATTATGAAAATAAAAAAATAATGTGATGAAGAAAAAGGATGGACTTGATGGATTCGACATCAAGTCCGGAAGCCAGAGTCCGAGTCCTAGTCTAAGTCCAGAGGGCCCGAGTCCAAGTTAAAGTCCGAGTCCAAGAAAAGCGGACTTAAGTCCGGACTCGAGGTCGAGTCCGGACTCGAGTCTTCCCGCACTGCATAATAGCTAAAGATAAGATAATAAGGTAAGATAAGTTGCACTTTATTGTCCACATAAAATGGAAAATTGCCTTCGTGACAGCAGAACATACAACATTCAACAGCCAAAAAATTATAAAAATAACAATTTATGTAAAGGCATGTTACCCCAGTTGTTACTTAAATGCAAAGCTACGAAAAAATGTGTTCATTTTTACTAAACTTGGTAGGGTGTCAAGTACTAATTTATCAGGTAAAAGTTCGCTAGGCTTTTGGCTATCCAGATGGTTCTAAAAGGAAACTATCTGAAGTTAGTTTCCAACTCGAGCTATTCCTGCTGGGTCGTTTTTCGCACAATGAATGAGCTCGTTTAGCATATAGCACTTATGAGCTACCACTGTTTGATAAAATCTTACCACTATTTGTAGAATGTGCCCAAGGAAAGCCAGGGATCGATTGATAAACCTTGAGAATGCAATATAACCTACTTATTCTCATCTTCTCCAAACTCAGGCACTTTCTTGACTTGACTAAAAGTAAACGAATGAGAGTGGAATCGAAAAACGGAACGGCAGAAGTACAACGTACAGTGAGCAACCATTTGTGTTCGCCTTCGAAAGCGTAATATCTTGAAATTAAATTTCCGGACTTTTCCATCCCTAATGTTAGACAACTTCCTTTTCTGACAGTCCCGTCACTTAAGTCTTCCTTGCCTCAAGACCTACCATTCTCACCCCTCCTTCATTGCTTTAGGTAAAAATCAATCTTCATTCTGAATTACCCACAAGTCCAAGCGTCGACATTTGAAAAAGCATCTATCCGTGTAGCTTATGACAACCAATCATTTCTTAACATATTTAAAGGTTGACGTTCCATGTCAGTGACCCACCGTGAGCCAACGCGAAGTGATGAAAACATTCACTATAGTTCAGTCAATCATCTGACATTGCCTGCGTTGCGAACTCAAGTGATGCCCCCAGCAATGAAAGTTTTTTGGGAGCCCTGAAGGAGACACCTGTCGTGATGTGGATGCTCACACTGTTTGTGTGCAATAAGTACTTATGAGCCAGTGAATCGGTGGATACAGGAGTTAAGACAGATATTTCATTAGTTACGGCAGATACATAAATCTTTTGGCTATAGGCCTACTGCTGGTGTATTACTGAGATCGGCAGAATTGAGAGGTCGAAAAAGGTGTGTTATTAATAAGACGTCATTGTGGACCGTTAGTTGATCAAAAGTATTGATTTTCAGTCGTACTGGTCGTCAATTTTGTTTGAGACACACTGCAAATAATTCAATATGCTCCGAAGTTAGCGAGGTAACTGTTATTCATGGTTACAGTGCTATAAGTGGGCCAGCCATTGGCGGAAAAGCCTTCAGAAAAGTTATGTGGGCATTTTAGTACAAGTAGTCAACCATGCTAGATCCAATCATCACATAGTAAGGATTAATGTTATAGGGGGGGGGGGTTGGTACATTTGAAAAATCAAATTTGGGCCATTTTGGGCCATATTTGAACAAAAAATGATTTTTCTGATTTTTGCGCATTCATATGTAAAAATAATTATAATATATAATTAATATACATAATTAATAAATTCTATCAATCATATATTACGTTTAGTCAATTTGAATCCTACTTAGGTCGATATTGACCAAAATGAAGTTACAAAAATCAAAGAAAATGAAGACATTTCATGGCAAATAATGTCTGGTGTCTCAAAATAGTTTTACGATAATGTACATTACTTTGTATGTTAGAAATCTTTTCTCATGACAAGAGCAGTTCAATATTAAATCAAAAGCCTTTCTCTACATATTTGTACTTCAGTCATTGTGATAAAGTGAACATATGGACCTTTAAGAAACATAAAACCCAATTCTTTTCTCCTTAAAAGCACTAAATTAATATTTTTTTCAATAAATAACGTTTGTAAATTAGGTATATTTGTTCCCATAAAAAATGCCAGGAAGCATAATTAAATTTGACTTGATTTCAATTGCCTTGCAGTCACAGTGTAGACAACTATGCAATGAGAAACAACATAGGTCATTTTTTGCCCATTTTAGACTGTTTGGGCAAAAATATGTTTTTTTTGATTTTGAAGTATTTCATATTTGCAAAAATTCCACTCCCAGAAAAACATGACTTTAAGTTAAGTTAATTCTACCTTTACTTTGATCAATATTTTCAACATAGAGGTGCAAAAACTATGAAAATTAAAGACTTTTTATTTTAAAATGTTATTAACACAAAATAAAGTTATAATGTTGTTGGCTTTGCAATTTTTGTGTGGGATTTTTTTACATGTAAAACATGAGAACAGTAGACAATTAACAAACAATATTGACAAAGGTAAAAAAGGAAGCAATTTCAAGTCATATTTTTCTGGTATTGAAATTTTTACAGTTATGAAATACAACAAAATAACACTCCCAAAAATTATATTTTAGCCCAAAATATGGTCAAAATGGGCAAAAAATCACTTTGATTGTATTTTATTGGTTTTTCAACACATGATTGCATGGCAATTTCATATATTTCAAATTCAATTATGCTAGCTGGTACTTAATAAGGCTGTGCAAATATATCAAATTTACAAACGTTCTTAGGGCAAAACTCATCAATTTAACGGTTTGTAAGGAAAAAAGAATGGGGTTTTATGTTCCTTAAAGGTCCAAAAGTTCACTTTATTACACAATGATATCAGGTATTATTTGCTTTATTTGCTATTTTCTTTGGTTTTTGTAACTTCATTTTGTCAATATCGACCAAACTAGGGTTCAAATTGACTTAAAATTGACTACTTTCCTGATAGAAAATTACTTTTAAATATGAAATTTACAAAAATCAGAAAAATCATATTTTTTGCCCAAACATGACCCAAAATTTTCAATTATGTCAGCCCCCAACATTAATACTTACTATATGTAGATTCGACCTTGCATGGCTGACTGCTTGTACTAAAACATGCCCACATGACTTATTTTTGAAGGTTTTTCTGCCAATGGCTAACCCTCTGATATTGTAGTGATTGAAGTAATCACATCAAGTTACATGTTATCACAACGCCCTATTTACATATCCAGCAATATGTCGCAAAAACAAATATCGGTATACCGCTTGTCCATCTGACAATCTGTAATATGATACCTAATAAAAAGGGCATTTTGCTAGCCGAAAATTTGTAAAGATGCTTGAGATGTTTTATGGGCAATGGGGACGGAAAACTTTCCTACAAGCCTTCTGACATTTAATCTCGTAAATGTGAAGCTGTCCAATCGAACGTGTCAATAACGACACGTACATTAGCGAACATTCTGGGCTCAAGGAAGAACTGCTCAGAGAGGTGCACACAGGGGAGCGACTGCGGTATTCTAGAGAATACCGATATTTCAGCATCTCAATGTTACTTGGAAAGTCTATACATGTGGCATGGCTATACGGACAATATAGTAGCCGATTCTAATATGTCGGTGTACCGGGGGTCCTTGCTGTGTAGCCATAAGAAATTAAAGTCGGTGTGACTGTTAGGTAGAGGCGGACATTTTCGTTTGGCTTATCACCACGAAAAAAGCCTAATATGCAGATGTGACCGAAGCTAAAGAGAGCAGCTATTCCCAGGTCATGTGACTGTGTGGATATAGGGTTAAGGCGATTTAAAGAAAGAGAGGGGGAACTTTGGAGGTGTGCTTTTCAAAAGGCAACTTCCTTTTGCAACAGGGGCACTTGCTGTTTGCAAAAGGGGACACTTTGTCATTTTATAAAACTTGAGGTAGGGCACGTTCTATCCAAGAACGGTGTATTTCTAATAATAACAAAGAAGGGACAAGAAGTTATTATGTACTTGAGGGAAAGTTTCTTCCTATGGAAAAGAGAAAGGTGTTTACATTCCAAAAGTGGACCGAGTTTTATTTCTATAGGTAAAGAGTAGTTAACGGTACATTGCATGGAATGAGTTCTCCAGTGGAAATTCATGTTCAAAAAGAACACTGAGGAAAGACAAAAGAAATATGTCACTTCTTACAGGATGTAGATAAAGATAATATTTCCTAGGCATCAATTTCTCTCTTTCAAAGTAAAGCCCTATACGTGTCTATTATCCTCACTCTCTACAAGAAAAGACAAATTCAGCGTTTCACTGAAATTTTAATACGAAATACTTGATATTTTGTATCCAGTAAATAAAATGCTCAATGAAAAAACGCATTGGACATAAAATGAGTTTCTTTCGCAATTAGTTTTAAGCAAAGAGGTTTGAAAGGTGGACTGGCACTGGCAGGCTGACTTCTGAATCAGATGCTTATCTGAGGCTAGTCTACGAACATTTCGGGGGAAGGGGGCGAGGGCAGAAGGACTGCTGTCAACTCCATCCTCTTTAAGGCTGAGCTCTCCTGTGAAGGAGGATTTAGTTGGCTTGGTTGCTGAGTGTGCTTCCCTGCTTTCTAAAGTTTCCCGGGCTGCGGGTCAAATTCCGGTGGAACCACTTAAAAAAAATTGCGGCTTAAATTTGCTTATTCGGCAAAGATGTTCGCAGTGATGCTGAGAGAGTTTAAATTGATAAATTGCAATTAGGTATCGGATTGTTCGTCTGAGGAAGCTGTCCGACTCAGAATGTTTTCTAATTCAAGAAGTCATTTGCTTCGGTTCAACTGTCGAGCAGTGCTTCCGAGCAAGAAGGTACGAAGCAAAGGATCCCCTCCCAGCCTACCGTGGTTATAGACTGGGGATTTACTCACGTCGGTCGAATGGAAATGTTAAATGGCGGCCACGGAGGTAGGATTGGGAGCGATAAGCCCCCCTGTCTCGTTACTCTCTGGCATTATTTTAAATCGAAGGTAGATCTCGCCAGCATTCAACCATGGTCAATCTGATATAGGGTCCTGATATAGGGTCCTCAATGAGCCAAGGGGATTCCTGACCCTGAAACGCTATACCTAATCCTAAATTGGGGTGCTAGACAGGTCGAGATTTGATCTGATAACTATTGATTTGGTTAAAAGGAAACCTCACTAAATTAGTCTCTTCTGCATGAACCATGTGTGGGGAGATAGTTTCTGGAAAGGGGCGCCTACGCAAGGTTAATAGAACCAGCCAATCGCCTACCCCACTCTTCAAAGCCACCTCTGAGATTGACCTCCCATGACCTATTTAGAAAAGGAAAGAAAAATTGATTACAACCCTGTGACCAAAACCATAAGAATTGGAACAAAATTAATTGTTTGTCAAAAGTTTAGACGAGTTATTTTTAGATCGAATTTGAGTCACTTGTTCCCAAATCGATCTCAAATCCTAGTCGCGAGGCTCGAGTCCTAGTCCAGGTTACAAACAAGTAAACTTTAGCTTAAGCAAAGAGTATCTGCTCCACCAAGTATTACAGACAACTTTTTACAACTTTCTGAATCGAAGAAAGAAAAGTTTGAGTACGTAATTGAATGTAAACAAGTTTTTAAATGTCGCTATTATCTGCTATCTGCTATTATCACAAAACAGTATCATACATAAATTCAGTTCCTTCTGAATGCATTTTTCCTTACATTACCAAACGCTAACCAGAGGTATATCGTGAGTTTCGATTTCGGTCCTTAGCACCAAGTCCAATTTCGATATTCGATTGCGATTACAATTGTGAGACATTCAGTTCTTTCATTCAATTATTTGGTATTCCACATAAAGACAAATTGTACATAGGCCTACAGAAAAAAGTACAAACAGAGGAAAGTTAAAAAATCCTTACGAGCCTCACAAGGAAGACAGCAGACAAATGTAATACAGACAAAAGGCAAACCCATAAATACCCTTTAGTCACGCCATCCTTTAAAATCTCCGGTCTTACTAAACCCAGCTAGGCCTTGAAGGTAGTTGTTTTACGATGCTCATGTGGGAGATACATATGGTTCATCAAATTACAATTTCACGTCTGGTGGCTAACTAACTCAACAATTTAGGTCAAATTTGGTTTCTTTTGAAAGGCCAGTTCAGATGGGAACACCGTAGATTCCTCATGGATAAAAATCCCACCTTACTTTGACCAGGCTGGGTACCGAACCCTGAACCTCCCTGTTGCCATGCTTGATCACTTCAAATGCCACCGCCTTTATCAACTTGACCACAGCACCGGTATACTTACTCAAGGCCAGGGAAAGGGCGGGATGAGTTAGACGTGGGTTTGAGTATTGGACTAGAAGGCAGTGATGACTATCCCAGTAGAGGAGCAGGGGTCAATTTCCTCAGAATCACATCCTTTCATGACGAATAATTATCGTATTTTACATTAATTTTCACACATCCACACCAAGGGCTAGACGGTAAAAAGCCGATATATAGCTTTCGTGTTCATCGGTTGCTTCTTTGCAAAACACATTGTTCAGCTCGAGGTGCCCAGAAATTAATAGAAATACTTTTAATGTTTACTATTACAGCTTTGCTCCCCTCGACAAGAATGTTGATCCCGTCCTCTAGATGATTCAAAATGCCGACTATACACTTCTGTGATAAATTTGAGTCTCACAATTTTTGTGTCTCTTTGGGATAATTTGAACTTTCTGGAGCGTATCTAGCCATTCTAGATTATCCGAGAATCTGGTATTAAATGAAGTTTATCTTTTGCGATCGAGCTCAGTGATTCAATAGAAAACGTCTATAATTTATCCTATCGACATGGGAGTAAACCTCTAGGAAATCATAAATAAAGAAAAAAGAAGTAAAGAAGCTGTTCGAGACGAAGAGTGTTCATAATCTGATTCACAAAGAGTTCGTAAAAGCAGTTCTTAGTATGAGCTATGCCCATGAGTGCTTTTGCATGCATGAATTTTAGGAACACTGATTGATAACAGCAAATCCACTAAAACGGAATTGCACAAGGGTTTTCAAAATTTGATATAAGGCGTGAAAAGCCCTCAGGAGTGTTGAACATTCTCATTTATTCTTTCATTTAAAAAACGAATATGTACATTATGAAATTTGTTGCTGTTTGACCTCCGAATGATGGTAAATTTCAAGATGACGAAGCTAGTTTTAATATGTTGTATAGGGGTGGGTAAGTAGTTCTTTCCAAAAACATCCCATTCAGACGTAATATGCTATAAACTAAATTCCACACGGGTGATAGGAATCTTCCAAATTATCTGCAGTTATCTTTCAGGGGTAGCGGACAGCAAATTTAGCTATGAAGACTGCGTGATTATCGTTTACATCTAAAATGACAGACCATGAACAGATTATACACCATCGCAACAGCTTGAACACTTCTTCCTATATGGTTTTGTCTCAGTTAGGAAAACGATACAAGAGGGAATTTGGTGCTCATGTCCCTGTAGTCAGTGTAACGATTGCTGGGATGGGCCGTGCGTCAACTGGGCTTGGCCACTGATCTACATACTATGTAGATCAGTGGGCTTGACACTATCCCTTCAGCGAGGCGGGAAGTGAAGAGCAGAAATGAAATCACGACCCTCGCCGCAGGGTAACTCTGACTACTTATTCCTATCTCCAGGGCCTTGTCTAGTTTTGATCAGGAAACTGTAACAGATCCGCTATGTCTGTTCAGTATTGATGTATATGGCGCCATAGAAATAGTTTGTTGGTATAATCGTGGAAAGAGAATGTGCTCAAAACTTTCGTTGTACAGACAATTGGAAATCCAATCACAATGAAAGCTCCATTTTG
>WURT03098607.1:0-12476 GCA_009936505.3 Holothuria glaberrima
TCTAGAATGGAACAAGCTATAATAAAGCTGTTTGCTGATACTTGTTTGTAATTTGTTGCTTTATCATATGTACCTACTCAGAATGCAGTATTTCTTTGGCCTTTAATATTTTGTTGTTTGCTCATGGCCCAGTTTCATTACATTCAGCAAGGAACAACAGTGCCCATTGGGCTCTTGTATTTAAATCGTTTTCCATTTACAACTTTTACTTACAGTGTGTAGTAATTGTGCAGTTCATGTTTATATTTGTGAGACTTAAGTTCATTTAGTTATAATGCAAAAAAAGTTAAAATGCCCAAAAAGAAAAAAAAATGCATGCAAGATTTTTTTATTCCTTGCTGAAGGCAGGCAAGGAATCTATGCAGTGGTGATGTGTGTGTGTGTGCTGTGTGTGCATATGTATGTGTGTATGTGATACCTTTGCTTGTAAACATGTTATTTCTTGGAGTGTAACTTCGAGGAATCTTTTACTTGTGCATGTGGACTGCCCATATTGAAGAGATGATCCCTATTGTTTTTGGTGGAGGTCAAAAGTCATTTTAGGTCACTACAGATCAAAAGGTAATAACCTTGTAAACACAATATTTCAAGAAGGGTAACTGTGAGGGATCTCATACTTCCCATGTGGGTTGCCCATATAAAGTAGATGATCCCACTGTATTTAGAGGAGGTGAAAGGTCATTTGGGGTCATCAGAGGTCAAACTGTCAAAACATAGTAAACACCATATCTCAAGAAGGGTAACTGTGAGGGATCCAAAGCATGTGGATTGCCCATATTGAGTAGATGATCCCTGCCATCTTTGGTGGAGATCAAAGGTCAAATGGAGTCACTGGAGGTGAAATGGTCAAAACCATGTAAACACTTTCTGAAGAAGGGTAACTGTGAGGGATCTCATACTTAGCATGTGAATTGCATATTCTGAGTAGATGATCCCTTTGGGGGAGGTCAAAGGTCATTTGGGGTCACCAGAGGTGAAAAGGTCAAAATCTTGTAAAAATGATATCTCCAAAAGAAGAAGTGTCAGGGATCTAATACTCAGTGTGCAGGTTGAGTAGACGATATCTGTTAATTTCAGTGGAGGTCCGATCAAAGGCCATTTGGGGTCCCAAAAGGTCAAAACCTTGAAAACATGATATTTTAAGTAGGGTAACTGTGAGGGATCTCATACTTAGCTAGTGGATTGTTCATATTGGTATGTAGATGGTCATATAGGGTAAGTGATTTCCATTTTTCAAGTGGAGGTGAAAGGTCATTTTGGGTCACAAGATTTCAAAAGGTTTCGACCTTATTAGCATGATATCTGAAGTAGGATAACTAAGGGATATCATATTTGTCATGTGGGTAGTTCATGTTTGTAACAATATGCATATCATATGGTAAGGAATCAGTATAAGCCTTTTGGCTTTGTGGTTTCTACAAGAAACCTTAATTATTATTTCTTACACATATTTTTTTACTTAAAATTTAAACAAAGTTGGTAGCTATTATAAACAGTCAGCAGTAGATGCTTCCTAGAATTTTCTGTGTTGGTCTTCACCTATCTAGTTATCTGCTATATGGTCGTATAGAAATCCCAACAAATGTAACAGAATCAAGGCTGGAATTCATAATCTAACTTAAATGTGCCACAACTTACTTCTTTACCATAAAGAGTGGAGGAGTTTCATACTTTTCAATACTAGAGTATACTAGGTTTGAATTTGGCTATATTTGTACTTGTGTTGCTGCATTGTCAAACTGAAATTGAAACAATTGAACAGTTCAAGACAGCACTGCTAACTTCACAGCACCACAATGCAAAATCCGTAGGTGCTCAGCCCTGATCGGTTTCAAGTTCAGTGCTGTCGACATTGATATGTATCGATGAAACTACGACACTACAAAAACAATCATGAGGTGTTTCTGCTGATGGAGACTGTGTTCGCACGTTTTGTTTGTCTCCACACTTCTGCTAAATTAAGTGTAAACTCTCTGCCAAGTAATCCTGCATGGTCACTTAACTGTTCACTTGACCGGTAAATAGTCTTGCAGCAGATGTTTGTCTAGCCTTTGTATTCTACAGAGTAGCCTATTTACACTTGAGAGAGTTTGTTTACACAAGTTGTTTAGAGTAGAAAGAGAGGAAGTCTTATCTCTCATCTCTCTTTGTGGTTTTTTGGCAGTGTACAGTTCTGAAAAAATCTGCCGAGCGGTGGATGTTGAAGTGGATTTTAGTATCGGCAAGAACACGGCATGATACACAAGTCCTACTCCTATCCTTCTTTGGGAGAGGGGGGAAGAGGGGGAAGGAACTCCTACCTCCAAAATATTTTGGGGGATTTTGGTTCAAAGGGAGGGATTTTGATATGTTGCAACATAAAAGTCAACTTTTCCCAATGTGTTTTCCCAACTGGTGCAAGATCTTAAAACTTGCAGGATTGTTGAAAAAAGTGTGTGAAACTCATGCAACCCTGCTGCCTATAAATGCAAACTCAGGGTCATTGTATTGACATATGAGTGCAGCAGTTTAAATTGCAGTATAGCCACAGGATGGTGATATGCAGGGTACTATGAATTTGACTTGGTGCATCATGCATTGTAGCACAAATAGTTCTGCGCATATTTGCCTTCTGTGACTTTGGGTTTCCGTCCATAATCCACAGATTATCCCTGGATTGGGTGGTTCAAACTGGGGGTATTAAAGTATTGAGTAGTTGTTTAACGTTTCTTCTTGTGCGAGGTGTCTTACCTTTGAAACAGGTAACTGATACTGAGGCTTTTAGGTAAATGAACTGATAGTGGAAGTAAACATGTTGAACTACAGATTTTTTAGATTGATTGTCTGAATTTGTATGAAAGTGTATGTTAGACACTGTGTGGGAAGTAGTAAAATATTTATGATTTATTTTTCTTAGATGTGGTTTCGAAGGATAGGCTACTGCATTGTGATTGATAGTGTTGACAGATTGTAAAATTTCAGACCTTTATCTGTTGAAGTATGTTTTGAAGAGTTGTTTTTGTGACTTGAATGCTGTGGTACTATTACTTACATGATTCTGAATTTATTCCTTGGTCAAAGGATCGGTGGGGTGGGTATGATGGGAAAATAACTGGCATTTGAAGAAAGCTGCAGTTTCTTTATTAAAGTTGTTGATTGATCAATGTGAATGAATCAGTTGATGGGTCAGATGTAGGTTATAATTTGACAACCTACCATGTATGGAAACTATGGCAAATCATGTCCGAGAATACATTTGCACATGTATGGTTTTTCTTTTACCAACTCAGGTTAATTACTCGTCATATCTCTAGAATTAGTGTAAGCAGTACTCAGCACCACATTACAGTAATAAGTTGCTTCAACCAACAAAATAAATACATGTAGTGCGATTTTACAGACTGCTTTTCATCTTAGTTGTGTGTGATTGTTGTTTCTGCCTATTCATAAAGGCTTCACCTTGATCCACAGTGGTAAAATTTACAGCAAACATATTCAAACACATACAACCTACTACAGTTTTCTTCAATCCCTTCAAAGTTCAAACCAGCACAAGTTCCAATTAATTCATACTGCAAGTCATACTCTTCCGTTCACGATCTAAGTTCAAGGAGAGAAAAAAAAAAAAAAGAAGAGAAGTGCTAATATGCCATCATACCTATGTACTGTAAGCAAGAAACTACTATTACAACAAAGTTTGACTCATCCCTGATACTTGGGGCTGTTCAAACCAGGTTTTTATACTAGTAGGTTCCAGGGGTAGTATTACCTAGATGCACCCTTAGTGTGATAATCCATGATGAAGAAAATGGAAATTGCACAGCTTTGTTTAAGGGCTTATACTACTCATGATCAAAGTCTGAGTGTCTCACCTGGCCCTGTTTTAACTCGAGGCCCTTTTTTTTTTTGTTTACTGGATGACTTCTGCCATTAATTGAAAAATCTAGTCCCACTTTAATTTAGAACTGAAACATTGAAGCCTATGAGACAAGTTTGAATTTCCCTAAAAGATGTCTTCCCAACCCCAGAATTTCACTACTTTGCATCCTTGCAATGCCAAGCCCCTCCAAAATGACTCCTATGCACAACAACATTCAGTGTTAAGTTCTGTAGAAATCTGAATAATGTGAATATGTTTGGAGATGCTATTGATAGTAAACACAGCCATGAGTTGTGGTTGACTGCGCATGGGGTGCATGGCAATTTTGGTACTTTGAGAAGGATTTGCGAGAATTTTCATAGTTTGAGAATGACTCGTGATAAAAATAAGTAAAAGAGATCCATCAGTCAGTCAGAAAAATCTCACTCAACCCTCTACAGAAATCTATAGCTCAAATGCCTTTGTAGCTCATTTTAAAATTTATGGGAATATTTCGCCAAAATTCACTTTAGGACCTAGTCTGCCGTATCAGTATTCCTTCTCGACAAGTATTTGACACGAAGTGAAGAGGCTGGGATTTTTCAGGAAAAACCTCTCTGTCCTTCTCCTGTAAACTCATGTCTTATGCAAAAATATGCAAATTAAGTTTATACATACAAAGGAGTAAGCAAATGTCACCTCGGGCTATCTATTTAATACACGCGGCCAAGGAATTTCTTAGGCATTCTCAAACATAATAGCCACGTCTACATGCTACACAATGACGTAAAGTAGGGAAGCCTATATAGACCATCAACTGATCACATGATCTGTCTATTAAAAGTATGGTAGATTTAAATTTCCACATCACATTGTGACAAGCATCATGTGACAACATAGATATTCAGGAAGCACTTTGTGTAATCACATAATCAAAACTGCAGTTTGGAGATATTTTCTAAGAGGTTGTTGCATGCACACTGCAGCCCACAGTATATCTTCTGCAATGCATCTATGTGTATGTTAAGAGGGCAAGACTGGGGGTTAGGAGATGAGGCATTAGCTAGTGATGGATATTGCAGGGTCTTTTAGACAGCCAAAGTGTAATGGAGACAGCCAAATTTATGTCATACTACTTCTGAGACAGCCCAAATATTGCTAGGCATAGCTCTCCATGTTTAGCAGCAATGCAATGCTGTTCAGTTAGGCATGAATTGGGGTACTCATCTATATTACAAACCAAACTTGCACTGGAAGAACCTGATGCCAACATCTTTTATAAAGATCTGAACCCCACCTACAGTGCTAGTGGGACAGGAAGCGTTTCCTATACACATTTCTGAAGCCTAGCTAAGACCCTGTTAGGAAACAACATCCACCCCTAGACATGGCTGATGCAGAACCAAGGTATTATTGATATTCATGAGGTAATGTACTAAACTATACATGTTATGTTTGCCAAGGCATGATTACGTGAAAAAGATCTCTGTAAGAAAGCAAAGTACTGTATCCTGTGATACATGTGAGACCAGTCCACAGCTTCACATAGTTTTATTTGGAAATTCCCTTGAAGATCCCATTGTTTGACTAGATCTCTCCCCCTCCCCGAGTAGATGGATGATCTATTCAGGAAAATGATCTACATCATTATCCTTTTGAGTGGATCATCTCCATGTCTACTGTATGACTTTGAGAAGGTCCATGTGAAATATGCAGAGTTCAAAGACATAAAAGTTCCTTTAAAGGGAAATATTGCATTTGAAAAGATTTCATAAAATGATACAGTGTAATCTCATTGTGGTCTCTTCCCCTCTCCAAACATGAATCACAAATACCTTGCAACATATCAACACTAATTTCCAAAATATGGAGAAAAAGAAGTAACAATTTCATCATCTAACCGGCTCATTATCGAACGATAAGCCTCGCCTACATTGTAACGTTTTGTATTGCTGCATATTCATTTAGTAAGAGCAGTTACATGCATGGGGTCATTTTTCCCCTCATTATGCAAGACGTGTTGACCTTGCTAACCCTGTGTTTCATGCTCATAACGAGCTATCACAGCAGTTTCCGTACGGCCTGTGCTGTTTTGTGGAATATATCAGTTTAGCCAGGGAGATGCAGTGCCATCTTCCTGGTTCATGCTGTTCACCTCCCACACAGTGAGCATTTTTCACAGGACGGTTTTACTTTTATGCACTGAAGACTTGAACATAATGTTTTTGCAACGTAGCATCACAGGTTCGTAAAATGTTTGTTTCCTACTTGGGCCTAAACCAATAGTAGCAGTTACGCACCAAGAATCTCTTTTAAATCTTATTGTTTCAAAAGTGAAGCAACTTGCTAAGGACCAAAGGCTACAATTCAAATTAACTACACCTTTGTGCATAGTATACCAGGGAGGTGGTAAGAACCCCCTTAGTATACTTCAGTTCAGTTCAGTTCAGACAGTGTAGTAACAGTTCTCAGTAATTTTGTACATACTATAGAAGGTGTCTGTTATTGTCTGACGTAGCATAATAAAAAGGATTTGATTGGTGGATTTCAAATCAAGGGCAACGGAGGTGTGGTTTTGCATGCATAATTGTTTGGGTGAACAAATTTGTCAGTTGTCACAGAAAGGTTAATTACTTCTTAATTAGTGCTCACTGGGTAGAAATTTTTTCCCAGCTACCTCTCTTTCATCGAACGGGATTGGATCGTATGTAAAAGAGGACATGTTAAATGAAAAGCCTCACAAATGTAATATTTCCCTTTAAGATTCAGAGAGTAGTATACATTGTTTCATCTTGTTCAACTTGAACATTTCATTTCAAATTTCAAAAATCATAGTTAAAGCAAAGCCTGTCAAATCACTGCTTGAAATGGGGTGTTTAGATTCACAATTTTTTTACTTTTTGATTGTATTCCTTGTTTTGTTCTTGTATTTTTATAATCTTATGATTAAATTAGAGTTTAAGTTTATGGTGTTTACACAACATTTTCACTTTTTCAATTGTATTTATTGTAAAGTGTGCTGAGCAGCTTTACTGATTTTGCTCCATATAAAAATTTCATTATTTTCATTTGTAATAGTTGAATCTACTCTTCAGTCTCATATTTCTCTTGCATTGTATTATCAAGCAACAAAAACAAGGAAAGAATCTGCCTGATGTAGTATACTTGGGCAAATAACATTTAAAATGCCTAGGTGACCACATTTTCCATTTAAGCAGTTGTTTCTTTGTTCTGGTTTCAGTGGCAAAGGGAGTCCCATGGATACTAAAGGGATTTTTCCCACCCTGTTTTACACATGGCTGACACCACTCTTCCAGAAATCTTACAGAAAACAACCCCTTCAAGAAGATGACTTCCAGTGGATGATGTCATCTCGAGAGGGTGCAGATATATCATCTGAAAGGTAACACAGTCAAAATTAACTGATTTATTGGTAGAAACATATACTGTATATTGTGCTTTAGAGAGACTAATGCTTTTATTTTGCATCAATATGGCATTGTGAAAAGTAGCTGTAATATTTGAGGTTGTGTTAGGATGAGAGGATTTAGGGTTACATGTGTTGGATCATAAAGATGTCAGAACATAGGGGTGTAAACCATATATTTAAGAAACATGTCTTTCTTGAATTATATATTCACTTTAAGTTTAATAACAAAAATGTCACTTAATGAATTGACCAATATGTGAATTAGCATAGGCGGTGTGCTGATTCAATTGAGGTGAATGCATATGAGGAGTGAGATGCTTGTGATATGGGGAACACAGAAACGACTACTTAAAGGGGGGAGCAATGACAAACATAAAAATTACTGCAAAATGACATCTTCCAGTTGACAGAAAAAAAAATTGGTGAAGAGAAGAGAAGAAAAGATTAAGGCAAAGAAAAAAAAAAAGAACAATGTGAAGGCAGTATTCCAACAAAATATATCCAAACACCATTTTCTTTTCATCTTTGGACCTTGCCTGTACAGTTGTACAGGATATCTGTTATTCAGCCATATTTTGGAAGCCACTAGGGGAAGACTGAGAAAACGAGTTCACTCTCAGGGGCACTATGGACCATGGCATGCTTAAGAGTGAAAACAAAGGAAAGTAGAACATGTGCAACAAATCTCATCCCAAATAAAAATTTGTCCGTACTCAGTTTACTTCTAGCCCCTCTTCCAATTCAAACAAAAACACCTGTGTATAATGGTTCCCCTCCCCATCAAAACTACATGCAGTAAGCCTGCACTCTTTAAGGCCATATCTACACAATACTCCTCCTATGTTCCTCCTCATGGTCTTTGCTCCTCTGGCAAGTGCTATACTAATTGTATATAGCGATATGATCATGTTTCTAAAAATGTTTGGGGATGATGCTATAGCCCCTTTTGGCAAAGGAAAAAAAAAAAAAACAACAAATGTGATTGACCGTCTTAGACTATGGAAAACATGCAGTTATTAAACTGGGAATGGTTTAAAATTTTTCATTGGTGAGTTTTATCTGGCTGATTTGTAATATAGTGTATGTACCCTATCCTGTTCTTGCTCCTTGTTTAACAACCACCTGACAGGAGCAGAGGTAAGTGTCTAATGTCATTCATGTTCAAGGCGATTGTGATACAGGAACAGCTGCACTTTAACCCAAGTGACAGAACTCATCAGGGACCTTATGGTATGTCATAGTGGTCTGGCAGTAGTGTCCATCTTGGTTTAGCAGGAATCTCTTGGAAACAGTTATTGAACGGATGTCCATACTATATAGTTATATTAAAGGGCAACACAGCTCACCCCAAAAAGTTAAAATTCTCTTGGAATTTTCACCCAGCCTTTTCTTCAATTTTAGTCAAAATGGTAGTATAAGGTGCTTTCCTGAAAAAGTGTATTAGTCAAAAATAAATTGTCAGAAGTTCTTTATTACAGTAAAGAAACTAGAAAATATTTGTAAGTAGTGTAGTTGCAAAGTTGCCCTATGGAGAGTGTTATATTTTGCTTAAGGCCTATCCTACGTATAAACCTTAAACCTCAGTCCCACTGGGAATTTGAAGAATCTGCGATGGTCTGTGATGGGGAAATGTGGAAAAGTTTTGCGATGCCCTGTGATGGATAGCAACAAAATTGTAGAAAAAGCTTAACAGTCCCATTAAAATTTGCAATGGAGATGATTCTGCAAAGGTCCGCTTTATTTTAGGGCGATAGTTCTTCAATATTCGCGAATCTGCTGACCATGACCAAGACTGGTTGGCGATGGTCGGCGACTGTTGTCGATGTATTGGAAAATACTCAGAGTTGTATTGGCAAGGTTTGATGAAGGTTCGCAGAATGCTCTCAACTATTTGGCGATCATCCGCTAACCATTGTGGAGGCATCGCCTAACGCAGCCGAATATTCCCCGATGTGTTGGCAACACTTCAGCACCTTGTTGTTGTTGCTTCTCCCTCTTTTCCATCTTTGGCCCTTTAAGGGGGTTTACTGGACTTCTTACTGCTACTTCTTGTCCTTCTGTTGGCATGGTTGCATGCTTGCTTGCTGGAAATCTCCACAGCAAATACAAAATATTTTGAAAACGTTTTTAAAATGTCACTAATGGTTAGACAGCATTTTAAAATCGTTTCAAAAAAGTTTTGTGTTTACTGGGTCCTAACTGATTGCAGATTCAAACTGTAAAACAATTTGCTCAATGCGCGAGCTCCAATGTGACCAATCACGCAACCTTTCACAATGCAAAATCAACCAATCGATGACGGCGTGCCATAACAGTCCCATTACGTCAGCGCCAAAAATACCTCCAACATGTCGCCTAGGCTCAGTGACGTGTAACAGATGGTACAGCAATACCTTTATGTCGCCGATATAACAGCGAAGGGTTATGAGATGAAAATTGTTGCAAACTGTCTGCCGAGATACCGGCAAATATTTGCCGACGTTCTGCGTAGCTTTGCAGATGCTTTTGCATGCACTTGTGGTGACAAAACGTTGTGAATGCATCTCCACAAATTTCAGTGCAAGCATTGAAATTTTTGCCGCACTTGCGAAGCATTGAGATTGTCCACTTTTTCTTTTGCCAATGATTCACAAACCATCACAAAGCCCAGTGGGACTGAGGCTTTAGTGCACTTGGTGTTCAGTACAGTACATGAATAGTAGTGTTGTCCTAGAATTTTCTTTACAAAAAGAAAATTAAAATACTGCCAAAAGTTTTCAGTGAAGCTAACCTTTTTCACCTGTAACAATTCTCCATGAATGTAATCCAAAATGAGAATTTTCCATGAAATGTAATGCAAGAAATTCCCTGTGAAGCCATTCTCTTGGACATTTCACCCCCTCCCCCCCTCCAAAAAAGGGGCATTTAAGCAATTGGTAGAATGAATTGTGTGAGTATGAAAATGTTACAGGCTTGGGTGGAGATATACAGAAGCAGTATAGCTTGCAAGCTATAGCCTTGGGCTACACACAGGCTAGTACTAGTACAGTACATGTCACACAAATTTGAAAAATAAAAAATTTTTCTCTTTCCAAGGAAATATTCAAACATTTAGAAGCGTTCTACAGTAGGCACTTTTTATGAAAATTAATAGGAAACAAATCTGGGTGGAATTCAATGGAGGTTTTCACAACATGGCAAATTTACCATGCAACTCTGCATTCACATCCATAACTTTGTTCTCAGGATCAGAATTTTATGGGGCAAATTTTTCTAGGAAACTTGTAAACTTTCCTTTGGTATAGATGACATGATAATTGGAACAGTAAGCAATTTTGATAAAGAATGAACATCAGTCTTTCCCACTTTTATTTTCTTTGTTTTGGAATATGATCTGCTCACTGCTATAATTCCCACGTTTTGTGAAATGGTGAGACAGGCCAAACAAGAGGGGAATTTTTGATAACACAGCACCCAGATAAAAACCTATGTACCAACATGGAAGTACTTCCATGGTACCAATTTGGCGGGATTGAACCTACACACTTGTGAAACGTTGCATAGCAGGTGGAATAAACAAGTCTGCCATCTGACCACCTGCTGCCTATGTACTATTGACAGGAAGAATATAGTGGAATTGAAAAGCAGCACACGCTCAATGATACTGCATAATAATTTTCTGCAGACTTGTCAACAGAGCAGTCAGCAAGCGACTGATACTACCATCGTCTTGACTTAATGCACGACATATATGGTTCCCTGATTGGCAAATCAAACTGCATACTAGTAATTGCAAGTAACATAGTCAATCAAGTTAGTAGCCATTTCTGACTTTGCAATGTGTAAACCATCCATCAAAGATGTAAGAGTTCAGGAAATTGGAAGTCTTTAGCAAAATTTTCAGGAAATCCATTTTGCTAAACAAAAAATTTTGCAGTAGTGGTGGAATGGTCAAGGGTGGGTAGTGTTTTGGGTTTTTGTTTTCTTTTTGAATCTTTTGACAAAAAAAAATGTAAATTTCTACTGCATGAACATCCTTGAAAAACAGAAAAGATAGCACCACTTTGCACCTAGGCCTCCTGATATGAAGTTTCCTCAAAGGGAAGCCTTCCCTTTAGTCTCCTCCCTCCCCCCCCCCAGGCTGACAACAAGTTTCAGGAAATGGACCTTTACTTCACTTTATGCATCTCTGATCCATGGCCCTGTAAATTATAAGTACAGTTTGCCCGTTTGATGGATGTATATTACTCCAGCAGCTACTTTGGCTGCAGTTGTTAGAATATGTACGTCCACAAGAGGCATGGTAGTAATTTCTGACTTTGCAATGCGTGGTTCCCCTCAAGTTTTTGCAAGGTTGGTGGCAAGAGTGGCTCTATATTTTGCTTGGGAAACGAAAATGTAAAAACCTACTTTGGTGCACCTTACAAAGTCAAAGTCCACATCCGACAAATAAAACCACACAGCATTTGGATGGAATACTCCTATCCCTAGTCAGTTGAAAAGCAAACCAACCTTATTTCTTTCGGCAGCAACTTTTCGAGATATATTATCAGTGATTATTAAGCATTTACTCCCCTAAATTGTATTCAATTGGGTATGTGGGGTCATCATTACTTGAGGGTTTTTGGTGCTATCCCCATTCTTGTAGTGCTAGGTTCCTGGGACTGTTACTGAAAATAATCTGTTAGTCTGAAATGAAATGAAAGTAGCAGTAGCCTGTACGGAGTATAAGTTGATCAACCCCATTTCCATACGAACTTTATGGAGGCTGTCTGGATACACTAACTGTTCAAGTTAACAGAGACAGACCAATGAGAGTGATGCTACTCTTTGAATTCATGTCAATCAGAGTGCAGTCACCAGTTTTACTTGAATTATAGGGTCATTCCTTAAAAAGCCTATGAAATGAGAAATAACAGCCATCTGATGTGATTCTCCCAGCCAATCTAATGTCTGAAATAACCTCAGTGTTGAAAAATACCACCTGAGTCAAGAGAAATTACAAAAATAAACTGGCCACTGGCACCCCAGATTCCTTCAAAAGTGAAAGTACATCGACCTCTGGAATGACGTCATCACAGGGACACATGCTCCATTGTCTACGCACATCCTGTAAACACCGAGCACTCAAACTCATAGTCAGTCAATGCACGTTAACCACGAGTATAATAGATCTCTGCGATTAAATTCTCCGAATTTTGAGTGTTTCACATTTCGACGGAAAATGCC
>WURT03098617.1:0-12476 GCA_009936505.3 Holothuria glaberrima
GCAAGGTTCTAGGCCCAAGCTCCCGGCTTCCGCCGTACTTCAACGCAAGATTAAATTTTACCTCTTCTTCACACTCCACTTCGGAATTACATGAGATTGCACAATTGACTAGCCTCAGTGCAGATCTTGATACTCGTAAAGTGAGGACATATTCGGCGTTGCTCTCCTCACGCTTGAATGACTTAAGTATATAACAAGTCTTCTTGCTTCTTACTCGTTGTTGTTCAAAGCTTCACTGCAGCTCTGCTCTCCAACCCGGCTACCAATATTGTTTGGCATTGGTCTATCAATTCTTTATTTCGCCCGGGCACACGAAGCCGGGCGTTAATTGGGCTGCTGTCCCTTTCCCCCATTAGGGCTGAATATTGCTATTTGGGGAAAAATGTTTGCTATTGCGTCACAATTCCGGGCAAAAGCTTCAGAATCCCCAAAAGGAAGTTCAGTACGCTTACGGTGTTCTGATACTAATTTACAAAATAATTTAATACCATACTTTCTTATTAATCCCATGTAAAATATTTCCGATCTTTTAATCTGTCCAGGACGGACAATTCTGAGACTGCGAGGATATGTTTGAATACAATGAAATCCATTTTGGCTACAAGTCTTCTCTGGACAAAGATCTCTCTGAGTACACGTAAGTGAAAATGATTGTTTGACCACCTGTGTTTTTGTGGACATATTTTTCTCTGGAATTTGACAAAGATATGGTTTTATGGTCAGATATTATTATTATTATTATTCTATTATCAGAATGTAGAGACTAAAAAAACCTGAATACCCCATAACAGGTGATCTTCTTGTGTAGCCCTTAGCCACGGGGGAGGGGGAGAAGCTCCCCCTGAAAAACTTTTGCCCCTAGAATATTTAGCTTAACATTTTTTTAACGTTTTTCAACCCTCCCCCCAAAAAAGTATTTCTCCCCTCCCTCCTGAGCAAGAAATATATTGTTTTCCGGCATACAGCTCTCTTCTTTCTTGTGATGTTAGATTGTGATGGTTCGAGAGGTGGAAAGAAAGGTTAAGTTAACTGCTATTCTGGATTTTCAATTTTTTTTTATATTTCTTAAATCTCTAGGACTCCTCTCATAAGGGAAGACACCGAAGTGTATAGGTTAAGATGGGAGAGGGCTTGTCGGCTTGTGAATGATATAAAAAACAAAAGACTTGAAGATCAGGCATCAGCTGCACAAGCTGGAAAGAAGAAGAGAAAAAAGAAGACTAACAAAGGTTATATTCCCACTTCCACACGGACTTAAACTCAGTCGTTTCAATTTCCGAATAACAAATCTTGAAATCAATTATCTTTGTCGGTAACGTTTGTACGTTCATTTAATGTTTGTTGAATAAACTATTAAATGTAATCATTTTTCTCATTGTCGGTAATTTGAGTATCTTGCCTCAAAAAGAGCTGGCAGTCTTTTCAAAGTGAGGTAACCGGGGGAAGAGCGTTCCATCCACTTGATGGGCACTCAGACTTAGTTGTACTGAGCACTCAGACTTAGTTGTACTGGCAACGGCGTGCAGCGCTCCTTCCCAGTGAGATCCAGGGGCAACGCTCCGGAGAGGGCCGAGGGGAAGAAGTCCACCGAGTTCGGGTGTATTTAAGCAATTGTCGCCAATCTGTCGTTATGACTGTATGAAGAACAGATAGTCTTGAAGAACAGATAGTCTTTTATATTATCGACATAAAAAATGAAAAAAAAAAAACAAAAAAAAAAACAAAGGGCCTATGATAAAACGTTGGGGTATCTACCCTGAATTTGCAAAAGGTCAGAGTTGACGAAGTAAAATGTTTTCTATCATAGGACATTGAGTGCTATCAAATAACGCTGAAAGTGGTAAAATCAACACAGGTATGGAAAGTTTCAAGTATAATTAAAACACGGTTAAGTACTAAAGAGAGTCCCAGATACGTTAATTGGACAGCTTTCTTACTCTAAGGATAAATTTATGTTGATAAACACCCAGGTGTAACAGTTGGGGCGGTTTGGGTGGGCTGCAAGTTGTCGGGCAAGGGACGAAGCCTCAGGAACATAGGAAGTTTTCAAAAGAGAAAAACTGTGGCATTAGAGCTAGCCATTTGACTATCTTTAAATGGCATATGGTGTGAACTCATAGGCCACAAATTACAATTTGACTATTTTGTATTACCGGTAAGTTATTAAGCCTTATTCGGAAAAAAAGTCCGAACAATTTGTAGATGCAGGGCTGTTATGGGTGGGGCGATAGATGACGTTCAGGGTCGCATGAAGCTTGGAACAATAATTCGTTCAAGTAACCCAACATGAATTACAATGAGATGACTATTTGTGACGGGTGCTATCTAAGTATGCCGAAAATGATATTTTAGCATCACCTCACCTCACTTCCCATATCAACAGACATGATCCAGTGTGTTACAATTCCCCTCCCCCTGATTTCGCTCGACATCGTTCTTCCCCCTTTTTTCTTTTTTTTATTTACATGTTTGACCCACTCATGGGTGGTTCTGTTGCCCGAACCCCCGCGACAGCACCACTGAGCAACAAAGGTGTTCCTATAACAGCACAATAGGTGCGGAGAATCTGAACACTCCGTGAGAAAATTAAAGTGCAGAAGTCCTTACGTATCCTCAGTTTTGTGGATTCTGAGCGTCCTACATTTACAATTAGGACAATGAAATTATCAGTTTATTCATAATCATTAAAAAGAAAAGAAACATCTGCACAGGGGAAAAGGAAGTATGATACCTCCCCTTGTGCGCACATGTCACGTAAGTAATAAATCGCATTTGGCGGACTACCGTATTATTGGTGAATAAACCGTCGAGACTCCAAATTTGCCAAATTTGGAGTCGAGACGGTTTATGAGACAATTATAGTCCGCCAAATGCTGTTTATTCCTATTCTACCACCGAAAATATGTGTATTTTTTTTTATTTTAATCAGTGTATTCGTTTACTGACTCTTTATGGTGGAATAACAGGTCAATGTTTGACCAATCAGAATGCAGGATTCTAATTAACGGACGGTTAAAGGTGGTAGAATAAGATTTACAGAACTTTTTGTGCATGTAATAGCCACAAAAGCAGATATCTCCGAAGACCCTCGGAAGGTATTTTTGATATAACAATCTGTTCAAGTTTAGTGGTACTGACATCCTGAATCCTAGTTTCCAAATTTATATAAATGTGTGTTTGTACCTTAGGCTATATTTAATAATACAATAAATTTCATTTGGGTGTACTTGAGGAAACAACAAACGTTTGAGTGGAACATCCCCAGTCCATTCCCCCTCTGCAAGGAGGCGATTGCCCCTATAAAGCCTCTAGGAAGTCTCGGTCGCCAATTTTGACCACCTTAAAATTTTTGGCAACACATAGTTTTCGATGGTACTTGAATGCACCCTGGTCCTTCCATATCAAACACCTAACGGTATATGCAATAAAAACTAATAAAGAACTTAGGTCGAAAGTATATTAATTTTTATGTATTGACGTCACACGACGTCATTTGGCGGTAAAAACAATGAAACAAACTGTACCCACGACGTAGACTTCGCGCGTATGATTAGAAAACTTACACGCACATCCTACCGCAATACACTAATTACCTGTTTGCATTTGTTGAAGTAGGTTGCCCAAGCCTTTATATTGCAATGATATGCGTTGGTCTCACGGATTTATATACATGGACACAGCATATTGCGCTAACGTCCTATGGGTAAGTTGTCGCCACCGTTCGTACACGAGTAGGCTGACCAATATGGCCGCCTGCCATAGACGTGTGTGTAAAGTTTGGTAGTGGACCACTTATTCAATGTTCTTACACCGAAAAATATTGACTGACAAATTAAGCGCCTTAAAAAATTTTATGGGAGCTTGTTTCTGACTGTGGTACTTATAAAATGTGATCAATTTTTCGTATTGTCTGCAAAGGCAATGGGATGAAATACAAACTGTGCAAAATTCAAGGCAAATTTGACCAATTTTAGTGTCATTTTTTATTGTATTACTCCGCCCTGTGAAGTCCCGTCTTTGAGTAGCGATCAGGGCTGGAAAAACGTAGCTATCATTCAAGCCTTTCTAGCTAAAAATTTCAATCGTCATGGGTATAAAAATTTGAAAATGCCATGAGAGCCCATATTTGAACTTTAACCAGAGGGATGGCATGTCCATGTTGAAAACTTCTACAAGGATCTATGGGGCGAGGAAGTAGCCTGATTTAGTGTGTAAGTCAATGGGGAAATAATTAGTGGTGCGCTACATAAAAGTTTGGACTTACTCAAGTGGCTCATTATTGACAGATTGTGTGAGAAACTTGTAATATTTTCTAAAGCATACAAGCTCAGGTCAAATTCAACAAATAGGAATGAAGGCCTGCAATATTATCCTTCCATTCATGTTTATATTTGGTCTGAAATGTTGCAGATTCATCGTCAAATTGGGCAAATGGTAGTAGCTCGGCGGCCATCTTGGTAAGCCTAAATTTGTTCGACGGTGGTGACCGTATTGGTCACGTGATCTCATGTCCATGTAGGCTATATAAGTCCGTGGTTTGCATCCATTGGAGGACGCACTTTCTGTTATGTGACGTTGTATGTATAAGATCTAATGATGAGTTGTGTCAAAGTCTTTCAAAGTTTGATCCCACGACCTGGTACGAACTTATTTCCCGCAGACTAACGGGACCAATACCGGTGAGAAGTTAAATTCAAAATAAGTGATCTTTTATGTAAAATTGAACCATATAATTGACATGTTATACTTCCATTAAAATGAAGCTGTCAATTTCTTTCAAACACGTGGTCATGATGAAAACGCCAAAACGGATATGAAAAGCACTTCGCAGTTTTGTAATGCGATTTGGCGTTCTCTTCACGTTGGCCTTACAAAAATGGCCATATAGTATTTATACCCTTTCTAGAATAAATGCTCATACGCGAGACTTAAAGTACACGTAAAGTCAAATATTTCAAAAAATATTTATAGTCCAACTCCCATTTTTATGGGTTATTCCTGAGCAGAGATATAGAATCTTGAAGCTTATTCATTTTATTTATAAATGGTAGCTTACGCAATAATTTGTAATGCCATTCTTGTACTAGGCCTACTCAAATTACCGTCTTCGTTTTTCTTTGTTTTTTTTTAAACCACTGCATCTTGTGCCAAAATGTGATCACTCTCTTTGCGGTTCTCGGGTGATTTGACTATACAAGCCCTCTCCGAACAACATACTAGTAAAATTTTCAAAATAGCATAAACACTTTCAAGTATCAGAGTTGAACAAAAAGGACAATATGCTTATTGTGCAAGGGGCTATTTCAAATTCGAGAATAAATTTCAGTATTTGATATCTCAGCAGCAGGTTAAGCTATAAAAATGGTAGTTGGGTAGATGAGATTAATTTTTCTTGTAATTCTGGACTTAAGGTAATCTTCAAGAACTTTTATTATGTCAACAGGTCACAGTGTCAATGCAATTATCGGTGGCGCCCTTCTTACGTCTTTGATTGGGAATAATTTAAAATGAAAACAACAAATAAACTGGTGGGAATACTTGTGTAGCAAGTGTCCCCTTGCTCCCCCCTCAACACTGAAGCTTTTCTAGCCCTTCCAAAAGTAAAAACAATAAAAACTAGGAAACGAAACAGAGGAATTATGAGAGAAGTTTCATATATTGTAAAATGCATTTAAACATGTAAATTGAAATGAATGTCTCACAGAAGGTAGAAACATTTTTTTCGTCTCTTTCCCACGCACCCATTATAACATCTGTTATTAACACAATGGGGCAAAGGGGCACCTTACTAAAAATATCTTCCAATTCGTGACCGTCAGCCCCCCCACGTGCACTCACGCCCACCCTTATGTGACCAGGAGTCCTAAAATTGGGGTGATTTACAATACGGTCGCATATCACGGCATTAACCACGGTCCCTACATGCACAAACCAGAAACCTCAAATGGCAGTGAATGTGAATCTAAAGGTTCAATATTGTGTTAACTGGCTTTGCACGTGCCAAATATAATTAGGTGTCTCGCTAATACCGTACCTTTGTGACAAGTTAAGTGCAATCGCCTCTTTATAACCCTCTCAAAGGGTAGTCCTCCTTCCACCCCTCCTTACACCCTCCCTCCACCCTAGTCCCTCCACCTACTTTCCCACAAACTACCACTATTCTCATGAACTTGATCGACCGTAAGTTAGTGTCACTATTGTCAATTTGCATCCACCTTTAGGCCAAAGTGTTGCTTTAACTTTTCAATCTACACCTGGGGATGGCAGAATTTTGTCTAGAATTTTTTCAAAATGGCCAAAACTAGCCACAGAGGTAAAAATCCTCAGTCATAAGCCTTAGACGCTCTTCTCTAGCCTCGTCGTTTACACCGTACGAGGATATAATTTTCTTTGAAAATAACTGCCGAACAGTTTTCCTGCTCAAGGTTATGTCAACAAATGAATTGAAAGAGGGAAACAAGAAGAGAGAATTTCCAAATACCTTCAAAAATATGTAAATATAAAAGAAAGAATAGGGGCTGTGACAAGTAGCACAGAATACTTTTGTTATGGATAATTTTTGCAGTTAAAAATACACACAATCTTTAAAATAATACTGTTTTCTGTACGCTTCACGCCCAGTTCGTCTAATGTGAAGGTATGGTTATGCAATACAAATGGGGTATTTACAACTGCCCTTTTAAGCCAAAGTCTGGATAGCCTTTCTAAATTCCCTGTGGCGTAGCTGTGGTGAGCGAAATAAAGCTCAATTAAAAAGTCTTTTTTCTGCACGAAAATTCTGTCTGTGACCATGCAACAACTAAGTACTGTTTGCAGTTTTAGTGATAAAACACCAAAACTACAAAAACTCAACTTTCTGAGACTCGAGCTGTAACGTCATCAGTTCTTACCATACTAGGCAGGGGATCGGGTCCAGTGATGATGGGTCGAGTGAATGAAAAATTAGACTCGGATACAATTTTGGCTCGAGAGTACTTGAGGGTTCGATGCTAGGAAAGTTATTGGGAACTCCGCCGTGAATTCAACTACATTGCTGCCAGACGGGCACTAAGCAGTCGTTAAAACCTTGATGTTAATAGCTGTATCAATATTGATAACAACCGATGTTAAAAGAAGGGTCTAAGCTCAAATCATGTTTTGATATGATAGAGGTGTACTTATTCTTATCCCTCTAGTGAAATTTGCACTGAAATCCGATTTGTTTTCCCAAGATATTATCAGATAAATTTGTCACATTTTGACCACAAAGTGAACTTGAACCAAGCTCATATGATGTCATAGCCTCACATTAATGACCAGTCTTTTGTTTTTCATTAAACTTTACAACCTATTTGCCCCTCCACAATGTCATTTTATCGAAATGTGATTGCATGAGAGGCATGGGAATTTTACACACTACACATTATCCATGGGGAGATCCTATCCATATTAACTTCAAGGTCAACACAACAGACTGAAAAAAAACAAAGGACACAAAGCATTTCTCATCAATTTGAGGAAGTGATACAACCCCTCCTTGCCACAAGCTCGCTTTGGGTCACAAATGTAGTAAATTCGTTTGCTGACATTTCGAGTACTACATGTCCGATTTGAATGGAAGTTTTACCAAATTGCGTAGATTTACATCCTCTTTCACATATGAAAATGAATTTTTTGCCTAAATACTTCCTTTAGGGGTTTTCGATATTTCAGTTTTCATTGTCGGCCATTCCGACGCAGGGCGATATTTTAGGAATGAACGTACTTTACAACTTAGAAGAGGTAAAATATTTGAACTTACATTCAGACAAAACACAATAACGCGACTTTTGAACAAAATATAGGTCTAGTAATATCACTTGGGTAGTATCATTATTTTAATTAAAGTTTACGGATACCGGTACTGATAACGAATATTAAAAATATCTTAAAGAGATATTGATTACCGATAATGTGCCCAGTAGCATTAACTTCATCGATAGCATTAGAAACAATAAGAACCTACACTAAATATTTCCTATCATGTCAGACAAATTGGAAAGTTTATTTAAAAACTATGTATACCTTATGCAATGACGTCATCACCCATTTGAAAAGCGTCCTTTATGGAGGACATTCTTCTAAAATGGGTGAACGAAAGCAATACATGCATGCCCTCTAAGCAAACTCAAATCGGCTAGTTAACTGGTCCTCCAGGAATGCACTCATGCAGTCAAGTTGTGCAAACGACTTCGTAGCCTGGACAACCGATGTCAAGCATGGCCAAGTGAGAGGAAAGTCGGAGTACCCGAAGAAAAACCGACGTAACCCGAGCGGAATTGAATCCACCCACATGTGAAACACATTGGTGTACAGCAGATGAAGGTCTCACCGGCAGATGAAAGGAGGCCGGTAGATGAGAGGGAGTGCAGATGAGAGGGGACGCGTATCAGAGAAGGTGTAGAGGGAGTGCAGATAGGGAACGGGAATGATTTATGAGCACTAAAAGGCCGAAAAGCCCTACCCGTCCCAATTATGCACACTTCAGTTTTTTTTTTAACTGGTGAAGTCGTGTGAATAAAGTCTTTTTATACAAAAGCTCTGCAACTGAAGCGAGTTCGAATTTAAATGACACATGGAATTGTAGCATAGAGAGGCCGGGGGATAAGAAACTGAGTCCAATACATGGAGACTGGAAATCCATGCACTGGCAGAGTAAAATACAAATTAATTAATGTATCAAAAAGGCACTGTATGTGAATTCTCGAAAAAAAAACACATGGAAGAATCTGCATTCGTTTCCGAATGTGTGAAGTAAGCTCAACTTTCGGGGCATGTGTTGTAAGTACTGATGTGCGGTGTAATAATTATCCGAATGATCATGAGGATGTGCGCATGTGCAGTGGAATAACCGAAGTTCTCTTGCTTAGGACAGTTTGTGATCTTTAAAACAAACACCAAGATTATGAACCGTTGTACTTGTCTATCCACCAGGTTCGTAGTCAAAGTGGAAGGGGTGGCCCCTCCCTAGAAAAATCTTTGCCGCCCGAGAAAAGTTTTGAGAACAAAAATAATTTTCGCTTCATTACAGCTTAACATATATGTCCCTTCAAGCTAACTCGCCTCTGCATCCTTCAGTATTCCTGCCTGAATATGGGTCTCTTGTCTACAGGCCAGTTTTCACCACTGTCTCTTACATAACTTCTTCATGACCATTCAGTTTCATCATGGTATCATGCACCTTAAACTTAAAAGATGTATAATTGTTATAATTGGGGTCTAATTCGTCGTCTTCTCGAGTTGCTATGATATTGTAACTGGGGTTTTCAGTGTCATTGCAAAGTTGGAGCATTTGACCTCTGCTACCCCACTCTCCTTGTGGAACGCGGGAATTGCAATTTACGTACTGTCTATTTTCGTAACAACTATCTTCTCTTCCGTCGTAACAACCAAGCTCACCGTATATATTTTTTTCAGTGACCACTTTAGGCTGATCAATTTCATTTGTGCTATCTATATCAGTATTCTTAAAGTTCTGTCCATCGTGGTTGGTTGGCGACTTACTGTCACTGTCATAGCCAAGTTCACCGTCGCTACAAACAGTGTCATCGGTTCCCAGAGCCCTGCCGGTATCTGTGTTTGATACTAACATATAACAGCTGGCCCCAGTACTTGACTTGTACGACGGGTCTTCCGAAACCTCTAAGCCTGTGGAAGAACAACTTAAAAAGGGTGTTTCTGCTTGCAGGGACGGTATAGTACAGGCATAGTATGAACTATCATGGTTATCGCAAACATCTCTGCTTGATTCTTCTGCTTTTCCCTTCAAAACATCAAAAACCTCTTTTTGTCTAGGTAGAAAACGTTTTTTAGCCAAAGACTCTTTCATCTACAAAGAAGAAGAAAGAAGCTACAAACTTAGTGTCAATTCCCCTCGGACCCAATAAAAGAATTCTAATGGTAAATTGAGGAATGGCCTTAACTTGGATACAGTCCATACGTCAGTACGGGACGCCGGAGTCAACAATTTAAGTTTACGTAAAGTCTAAAATTCAAAAATATATGTTACAAAGCTTGAAAAATGTAGCTAAATGGTCCCACTCCACGGACTTCCCAGTTATTATCTCTTTACTTGACTTCATCCAAACTTTTTCAAGTACATATGGACAGAGGATCAAGTGACCTATAACGGTCTCCACCGTTCAAACACTGATTTAGGCTTACCCAGATGGCCGCCGGGCTACTCCCATTTGCCCAAATTGACGATGAATCTGCAACATTCAGACAAATATCAACATGAACGGAAGAACAATATCACAGTTCTTCATTCTTTTTGTTGAAGTTGACCTGAGCTTGCATTCGTTCGAAAACATTACAACATTATTGTGGAGACTGAGCCACTTGAACAAGGTCAAACTTTTACACTCCAGGCTATAGCAGGCAGCCATACTGGTATAAGCCTTCTTGTGTACCCAGTGCGCACGGTGGCGACAACTTACGAATGGGACGTTTGTGCAATATGATCCAATATGATCTGCATGGAACACCAAAAGGGCAAATTTGTTTGATGATGGCTTCTTTTTTATGATGAAGATCACTTTTACAGTGATGATGAACACTTTTCATGATGACGAGCACTTTTACATTAATGATGAACACTTTTTTCATGATGACGAGCACTTTTACAGTGATGACAAACGCTTTTTGAATGATGAAGAGCACTTTTACAGAGATGACGAATACTTTTTTCATGATGAAGAGCACTGTTACAGTGACGACAATCACTTTTTGAATGATGTCGACCCAAAATGGCATGATGAAGGCCTAAAGTAATTTGATGACGGCGCGATTCCATGTAATAACGATGCAAAAGTACACGACGAACACTTTTCATTTGATGACATTTTTTACATGATGACGCCTTTTAACGTGATCGAAAAGACAGTGGCGCCCTTCATTTTAATGAAACACGGATCGCTACTTACCCGCGAACTTTCAACCAATGACGCCTCCGCCCAAGCCAACTCGTCCTCATGCCAACTCGCCCCCATGCTAAGTTGGCCCTAAACCAACTCGGCCCTAAGCCAGCTCGGCCCAAGTCAAGTCGCCCACGCCAACTCTGCCCTTATATGGAAAATCATGACAGAAGTGTTTGTGTTCCTTTCACGGCTTGTTTTTCGATACAGTACTAAAAGACAGACACTAATCACCCAAGCATATTGTTCGGGTAGAGGTAAACAAAATTCTCAAGTGGTAACCGGAAATGAAATTTTGGGGACCTGAGAAAAAATACGTAAATGCTAAAAATTTCGAGTAATTTTTCTGAACATGTAATCTTAATAAAATGGGCTATTCCCTACCTTTTCCTCTGGGATGAAGTAAGG
Organism: Holothuria glaberrima; assembly: GCA_009936505.3. NCBI lineage: Eukaryota > Metazoa > Echinodermata > Holothuroidea > Aspidochirotida > Holothuriidae > Holothuria > Holothuria glaberrima. The sequence continues at coordinate 11,343 of WURT03098617.1, forward strand.
CTCAGGGAGATGATCTGCGGATATCTTTCGTCTCGTGATATAACTTATTCTTCCAAATATTATCAGAAAGATGATGGTGGTTATAGTTATTGCGATCACTAGCATTCGTCGAATGGCTAGAACAAGATTAGGCAGACAGACCTGGTGATGTTAACATGATATGATACGCCGTACATCCATATAAATTTAAATTAAGGGTCTAAACTATCAAGCTATCAAGTTTCGACATGTTACAGGGGTACTCATTTTCAGCATTATTGGTGAAATTTGCATTAACATGCGATGTGTGATTCTCAAGATATTAGTAGTTGGAGCTGTCGCATTTTCAGCACAAAGTGAACTTGAAGCAAGCACATATGACGTCATAACCTCAAATTAATGACCACTCTTTTGTTTTTCTTCAAACTTTACAACCAATTTTTTCCTCCATAATCCCATATTATCAAAATGTAAATGCATGAGAGGCATGGAAATTTTGCAAACTTCATATTTCCAATGGGGATCTCTAATCCCTGTCACCTTCAAGGACATTAGGCGTACAAGGGGGGCAGGAGAAAGCTTCCCCAAAAAACTTTCTAGGTCAAAAATTCGGGCAGGAAACGACAAAAAAACGACAGAAAAGGCTGAAGTCCGGCATAGATGAGGTAAAAGTGAAAAAAATTTCCCGAATTTTCTTCCGAGTTTCAGAATTTTTGATCCAATACGTAAAACGTCTGTTAAACTAATTACAAATATTTTTGTAAATATAAAAAACAGATTTTTTCTGCAAAATTTTACAGAATAAAACTGTAAATTACCATTCGTAGAAAAAATACGAACTTAGTTCGTAAACCAGCTGAAATACTTTAAACTTTTGTAAAAATACAAAAACATTTCATGTTAATTAGAAATACAGAAGTTATCCTAAAAATTTTACAGAAAATTCACTGTAAATTTACAGAAATTTTTTACAGTGCATGAGCACAGAGTTGTTTCACAGACCTCATGCAGGTGATGGTGCATCTCTTTGATTGTTGTTTTGCCGCAATAAGCGACCACTTTCACAGTACTGTAGTGTCTATAGACCTTATGCCAAATAGCAGATCGTGAAGCACCATGGGAAGGATAATTCCAGGGACGGGAATCATAATCATT